>JARYGA010016765.1:0-25588 GCA_030545235.1 Helianthus tuberosus
TAAACAGGAAGAAGCTTTTAGGATTTGAAGCAGAAACTAACCCATGCACCAATCTTAGCCTTACCAGAAGGAACTGAAGATTTTGAAGTATATTGTGATGCTTCAAAATTAGGATATGGGTGTGTGCTTATGCAACGCAAGAAGGTAATTGCGTATGCATCAAGGCAGTTGAAAAGGCACGAAGAGAATTATACGACTCATGATTTAGAGTTAGGAGCCGTAATTTTTGCCCTTAAGATTTGGAGACACTATCTTTACGGAAGTAAATTTACTGTCTACACAGACCACAAAAGTTTAAAATATATATTTGGGCAAAAAGAGTTAAACATGAGGCAAAGGAGATGGATGGAAATCTTAAGTGACTACGACTGTGATATTCAATATCATGAGGGAAAGGCAAATGTAGTTGCAGATGCCTTAAGTCGTAAGTATTATGAGAAACAACGACGAGTTCGTGCTCTCAGATTAAATCTACAAATAGATTTAATGGAACAATTGAAGAATGTTCAAACTACAGCAATCAAGGATGATGCTGAAGGAATGAAAGGACGAATCAAGGAATTAGAACAAGGAGTAGATGGAATTTGGAGATTCCATAAAAGTAGAATTTGGGTACCTAAGCAGGGAGACTTAAGACCTAAGATTTTAGAAGAAGCTCATAAATCTAGGTACACTATGCACCCAGGAAACAATAAGATGTACCAAGATTTAAGGAAGAATTTCTGGTGGATAGGAATGAAAAAGGACATAGCCAGCTATGTTTCTAAATGTCTTACTTGTTCACAAGTTAAGGCAGAACATCAGAAACCTTCAGGACTACTACAACAATTAGAAATGCCAGTATGGAAATGGGAACTTATAACAATGGATTTTGTTACTAAGTTACCCAAAACCAGAAAAGGTAATGATGCGATTTGGGTAATTGTGGATCGATTAACCAAATCAGCACACTTTCTACCTATGAAAGAAACTTTTAGCATGGAAAGACTGGCTAAATTGTATGTAGATGAAGTTGTATCCTTACATGGAGTTCCACTCTCCATTGTTTCGGATAGAGATAGTCGTTTTACTTCCCATTTCTGGAAAAGTTTCCAGCAAGCTATGGGAACTCGACTAAATTTGAGCACTGCATATCATCCACAAACAGACGGACAAAGTGAAAGGACGATCCAAACTCTAGAAGACATGCTCCGAGCATGTGTAATAGATTTTGGTGGAAGTTGGGATGATCACTTACCGTTAATTGAATTCTCCTATAACAATAGTTATCATTCAAGCATTGAAACCGCTCCATTCGAGGCACTATATGGAAGAAAGTGCAGAACTCCCGTTTGTTGGGCAGAAATAGGAGAAAGTCAGTTATCAGGACCTGAAATAGTGCAAGAAACAACTGATAAGATTACTCAAATCAAGGAAAGATTGAAGACGGCTCGAGATCGTCAGAAGAGTTATGCAGACAATAGAAGCAAGCCGTTAGAATTTCAAGTTGGAGACAAAGTATTATTGAAAGTTTCTCCTTGGAAAGGAGTAGTCAGATTTGGAAAGAAAGGAAAGCTAAGTCCAAGGTACGTAGGACCATTTCCAGTGATCCAATGTATAGGACCAGTAGCTTATCGTTTACAATTACCAGAAGAATTATCTGGAGTACATAATGTATTTCATGTATCCAATCTCAAGAAATGCTTATCAGATGAATCTCTGGTAGTACCTCTTCAAGATATAGAAGTAAACGAAAAGTTGAAATTCGTTGAGAGACCTCTTCAAATTGAGGATCGAAAGATCAAGTTTCTCAAACACAAACGACTAGTTCTAGTCAAAGTTAGATGGGATTCAAAGAGAGGAGCTGAGTATACTTGGGAACTGGAATCAGAAATGAAGAAAAAGTATCCTCATTTATTCCAGTAAATCTCGAGGACGAGATTTTCTTAAGGTGGGTAGAATGTAACAACTCTCATTAAAAGACATGCTTATTAAAATAATTAGTCCAAAAGGAAACCCTAATTGAGACACCCAAGTGATTCTGAACAAACCCTGAAATTTTCATAATTTTCAGAATCAGGATTAGGGCCCCTAAAACTCAGGGGGGGGGGGGGTTAAACCCTATGGACGATTATCCATATTAAACGTTGGCAACAAGGAATTATCGAAAACTGTCGATTCAGCCAAGCTAGTGCCAAACGTGGCTACCCTATAGTTAAAATTAGGTCTCACGCGGCCCGCGTGAGAATAAGCTTAAACCTGAGGCGGGCCGCGTAAGGGTGAAATTTCACCTATAAATAGTGGGGTTTGGGACTGGAATCTGGGCACAAAAACGACGTAAAAGTTCGAAATATTCACTGAGTTACGATCAATTTACTATCACAGTTCACAAATCAACGCTACAAAACAGGGTATTAGCACAATCGCTGCTACGATTCAATTATCCGACGATCAATGTATCCAATGCATGTTTAAATGCCGCCCACATTAGGGTTATACTTTATCGTTCGTCATTAATTTGACGGATTGTCGTTAATTCGATAGGTAAAGTATTATACTTTATCGTTCGTTGTTAATTCAACGGATTATCGTTAATTCGATGGGTAAAGTATTATACCTTGTCATTCATTGTTAATTCAATGGATCATCGTTAATTCGATGGACAAAGTATTGCATTTTATCATTCATTGTGATAATTTGATCTCGTAAATTATCGTAATTGCTGGATTGATTACTAACCCAGTTTTGTGTACATTATATTTATATTAGGTTAACGAGGATAAATCATAAATTAGACTCTGACCATATTAAATTAGCAATGTGAGTCATTCTTTCTTTTTATCAAATCTATTTACAAAACTCTATTTATTTCAAAGTTATAATTACAGGGATTAAGTTTATGTAATCACCATATTACAGCCGGTATGTGGGGTTTTGTATACATTACTTGATAATCGTCACCATTGGGGCAGCCAATGGGGGATATGACCATAGCCACAGACACCATTGGACGAATGGGCCAATGGGTCGAGTGACAATTACCGTGGGTAGTTGGATTGATATCAGAAACATTGTAATCATTCTTAATACTGTATATTATAACAAATGTGTCATTTTAGTAAATAGAATGATTCACTCAGTATTTCCCGCTGACAAAAACCTTTTTCAAACATGTTCAGGTGATCTGTTGTAATTCAGGAAAAGTACTGGGGAGCATTTCAAGCTTAAGATAGTGGCTCATTATAAAATAAATAAAATAAATTTTGTAATATCACGCTTTTATAGTAAAAACTTATTATTGTAAATTATCGGGGTTTTATCCCGAATTGTGAAATAAAATAATCGGGGAAAAATTTTAGCTTTAAACGATCCTGTTTCCGCTGTTAAACTCAATTAAATCAATACCGCAGTATTTCTGTCCCACGGCTCCTGAAACGGGTCAAACCGGGTCGGGGGCCGTGACAGTTATGGCACGCGAGGTTAGGCCATTTACACTTTGATGCTATTAAGGAAATGACTCGTAAGAACTTGGTACATGGAGTTCCACAAATAAGTCATGCTACTCAAGTCTGTGACGCATGCTTATTAGGAAAGCATAGTAGGGCACCATTTCCAAATCAGGCAAAGTTCAGATCCTTAAAACCTCTGGACTTAGTCTATGGAGATTTGTGTGGTCCTATAACTCCACCAACACATGCTGGGAAGAAGTATATATTCTTACTTGTAGACGACTGTACTCGCTACATGTGGGCATATTTACTAACTTCCAAGGATCAAGCATTCGAAACATTTAAAGAGTTCAAAGAAAAGGTAGAAAAGGAAACGCAGACCAAGTTAAAGATGCTAAGAACGGATAGAGGAGGTGAATTCACATCGGCTGAATTCAACAAGTATTGCAAATCCAACGGCATAGCAAGACAGCTTACAGCACCATATTCCCCACAGCAAAATGGAGTAGTAGAAAGGCGAAACAGGACGATGTTATCCACTACTCGCAGTATGCTAAAAGCAATGAACATGCCACAGAACTTTTGGGGTGAAGCGATACGACACGCAATATACGTACTAAACAGGGTTCCAACAAAGCCCTGGTGAACAAGACACCATTTGAAGCATTGAAAGGAAGGAAGCCAAATCTGGAACACTTGAAGGTTTTTGGCTGCACTGCTTACGCTAAGGTACTACCACTTCAACAAAAGAAGTTAGATGATAGAAGTGCACCTATGGTTTACCTTGGAATAGAAGAAGGATCAAAGGCGTACAGATTATTTGATCCAGCAAAGAACAAGATATGTGTCAGTAGAGATGTAAAGTTCATGGAAGGTCAACCATGGAACTGGAATAGTTATATGGAAACGATAGATTCAGGGAATCCCGAATGGACAAACTGTGTCATTCAAGAAGATAACATACCACCAGAGTTAGAAGAAAATGAACCAAGTAGTCCAGGCAGTAGCAGGCAACAACATGACGATTCAGGAGTAGATCAGACAGAAGAACAAGACTCCTATGAAACCCCGACAGCACAATCGTACAATCAGAACTCAGCAGGAAGTTCAAGCAGTTTATCAAATGGACGTCCATCTACCTCTGAAAGTACAACAGAGAGTATTAGCGACACTCCAGTAAGACTAAAAAGTCTCGAAGACCTGTATGAAGAAACAGAAGAAATTCAACTAGATCCACATGAATTATTACTTGCTGAAGAAGAACCAAGGAATTACAAAGAAGCATCCAGTGACAGAAAATGGATTGAAGCAATGAAGGCGGAGTTAGACTCGATAAACAAGAATAATACTTGGAAACTGACAGAGTTGCCAAGAGCTCACAAAGCAATAGGTTTAAAGTGGGTATTCAAGACTAAGAAAGACGTAAGTGGAAACATTGTCAGACACAAAGCAAGGCTAGTTGCAAAAGGATATGTTCAGCAACACGGAATAGACTTTGATGAAGTCTTTGCACCAGTAGCACGTATGGAGACAATACGACTAATGTTGGCTTTAGCAGCATATCAAGGTTGGGAGGTACATCATCTAGATGTGAAATCTGCATTCTTACACGGAGACCTCAAAGAGGAAGTCTATGTATCACAACCAGAAGGTTTTATAAAACCAGGAAATGAAGGAAAGGTTTACAGACTATCAAAAGCACTGTATGGATTGAGACAAGCACCAAGAGCTTGGAATACAAAGTTAGATCAAACCCTAAAGTCACTTAACTTCAAGAAGTGTACTTTAGAGAATGCAATCTATACAAGAACAAGTGAAGCTTCTACGCTAATAGTTGGAGTCTACGTTAATGACTTGATAGTCACTGGAACATCAAAGAAGGAGATAGACATCTTCAAATCTCAGATGAAAAACAAATTCGATATGAGCGATCTAGGATTGCTAGCATACTATCTGGGAATAGAAGTAATTCAAGCAGGGGGTGAAATAGGCATCAAACAGACAGGATATATCAACAAGATACTCAAAGACGTCGATATGTTATCCTGCAATGACACAAAGACACCCATGACTCCAGGAACTCAATTAACAAAGACTGAAGAAGGAGATCTAGTAGATGCAACACACTACAGAAGCCTGATAGGTTCTCTCAGGTACTTATTGCATACAAGACCAGATCTCTGTTACCCAGTCAGTCTACTTAGTAGATTCATGCAAGAACCAAAAGAACAACACCTGAAAGCAGTAAAGCAAATACTACGTTACATCAAAGGAACTAAAGAGCATGGAATCATCTACAAGAAGCAAGGAGGATGTAAGATCACAGGTTATAGTGACAGTAGTTTTGGAGTTAATACAGACAAAGGAAAAGGAACAACTGGTCTAGTATTCTACTTTGGAGAATCACCCATAACCTGGTGTACACAGAAGCAACAGACAGTAGCGCTATCATCATGTGAATCAGAATTCATGGCAGCCACTGCAGCAGCATGTCAAGCACTATGGCTTAAAAGATTGTTAAGTGAAATCACAGGCTGGAAGGAAGAGAAGATAACACTCAGAGTAGATAATGTTTCAGCAATAGCACTCATGAGAAATCCAGTCTTTCATGGAAGAAGCAAGCACATTGACACACGCTATCACTTCATAAGAGAATGTGTGGAAAACGAAGATATCACTGTGGAACACATAAGTGGAGAACTACAACGGGCAGATATACTAACAAAGGCACTAGCAAGGATCAAGTTTGCTACAATGAGGGAACTGCTCGGAATTCAAGATTTGAAGCAACTCATGGATGTTCGAGATTAAGGGGGTGAATGAAACCAGTTAATCTCTTAACATCCTATAGTTAGTTAGATAGGTATAATATATATGTTACTTAGCGGTTATAAAGTACAAGGACCAAAGTTGACAACATGGAAGATGGAAACTACAATCATAACCGAAAAGGTGTGTCTCACACTCACACCATTTCCGAATCGGTATCAAGGCAAGGAAAGGAAAAGACGCGACTGTTGATCGAGTGGATTGGATTCAACACACCTCTTCAAGATTCAATCACAACCATACATCCAAGAGACGTGTCCTTTCACGAAGAGACGCAACCATTCACTCGTACCCGTAGAAAACTATAAATAGGTTCATGTAATTTCATTTGTATTGTTACATATACTCTCATTCAGATTTGTATATACATTCATTCGGTTATTACAAATTATTGTTATTCAAAGTTATCACGCTCATTTAGAGATCAAGATCCAGTTCGGGCCAACACCAGACAAATTGTTGCTCGAAAGGTCCAAAAGCGTGACTAGTCCTAGGGATTCATAAGTGTCTTCTCGTCCCTTCATCACCATACATCAAAAACAGAAAAAACACCAGTGCCAAAATTGAATGAAAATTGAACCTCTAAATTAGTTTCTTTGCCCGAAAGCACACTGAAGTTGTTGAAGCATCTAGGAATACTTCCTGAGAGGTTATTATGAGCGAGATACAATACTTGAACATGTGAAAGATAACATAGCTGGTTAGGAGTATTTCCGTTAAAATTGTTGGATCTAAGTTTGAGAATTTTCAACATAGTGAGTTTTATTCCAATCCATGGTGGAATAATTCCTTCAAGATTATTTTTTTCAAGTTGAAGGACCTTTAAGTATTACAGATTCATTAGGGAAGAAGGTAAGCTTCCTGAAATCATGTTCCCACGAATGTTCAATAATTGCAACAAAGGTACAGAACCCAATGTTCTTGGAATCTCACCAGACAAATTATTATCATTTAAGTTTAAGACTTTCAAGCTCGACGACTTCTCCCAACACTCCGGAATAACACCCGACAACTGTTAATTCCCAAATTAACCAACTCGATCATGTTCACCCCGTTGGAACAAACCAAATTATGTAATGATCCAACAAAATAGTTATCTGATAGGTCCAAACATGTTAAAGCCGAACCGTTTGTGAGAGAAGGTAATTTCCCCCCAAAGTTATTAGAATTTAAGCCGAGCTTATGAAGTGTAGGAGGGATGGACAATAAATTTCCAGTGAAAGAGTTGTTAGAAATATATAGTTCTTGTAATCTAAAGAGACGCCCGATTTCATTTGGAATTCCGCCTTGTAGAATGTTATCGTGAAGGGAGAGGAAGCTTAGCATGGACAATGAACCAATCCCATCTGGGATCTTGCCGGTCAGATTATTGAGACTCAAGTGAAAGAACTAGTGTTTGTAATCTAAAGAGACGCCCGATTTCATTTGGGATCTTCCCGACCAGATTATTGTAACCCAACTTAAGGACTTGGAGGTTGGAGCAGTTCATTATGGTGGCTGGAATGTTTCCCGTGAAAGAGTTGTAAACGAGACGTAGTTGTCGTAATCTAAAGAGACGCCCAATTTCAGGTGGAATTTCACTTGAAAATGAGTTGTTAAAAAGCTGAATGACCCTGATAAAGCTTAGATTTCCGATGGAAGGAGACAACGTACCAATTAAGCCTCCAGATGAGAGGTTCAAGTGGGTGACTCTTTGGTGGCGAGGGCTGCATGTAACACCTTGCCATTGGCAGAAATTAGTGCTGGAATGGTTCCATGAGGTCAAGAGACCTTGTGGGTCATCTTTAATCATGGATTTAATAGCAAGCAATGCTAGACGATCAACGTTGGTGCCGTTCAGTGCTGGTGCCTTGTGAATGGGTGTGGAAAATGCTGCAAGGTGTGTCAGGATGGCGAAGAGAAATGATCGCAAGAAAAGCAACCATTTGGCACTCATTTTGGTAATGAATTTTGTGGCATCTTTCTATGTTTACGTGACCATATACTTATACAGAGGAGTGTCAATAGTAAACTTGACCAAGAAAAAGCTTGGAACTTTCTTTTCAATAGGCATGGTGATTGTTACGTTCCAACCACTAAAGTTTAGTGCGCCATAAAGGAACTTTGTCAGTAACTTTGTCCATGCGTCTCACGCGATAAAGGTACCAACCAAAGACTTGTTGACTTGGCTTTTCCTGGGGAATAGTAGCTCTCAAATTATGGTCTACACCTGTTGACTTAGACTTTCCTTGCACATTTAAAAAAAAAGGTAAATATTATTCACAACGCCGTCAAACCCGAAGAGGGAGGCTGAAACAGAAAACTACATCAAATCAAATTTACACTAACTTTCCCAACTTAACAACCTATTTGTAGACCGGTTCCTATACAATAAAAACCCGAGAGATTTAATATTTTGAATAATCACCTCCGGACAAACATTAAGATTCGAGAAGTGCTTGTTATTCCTAGCAAGCCATATGCACCAACTAGTCACAATCATAACACCATGAATAACCTCCTTGCACATAGTTTAAAGATGACTAATAGCATTCACAATTAATTCTTTATCCTCATCCATCCATGTAATTACAATAAAAATCACTATTTTTTCTCTCTCATTTTCAATTAAATAATATTTTTATACATTTATCATTATATTTTTGCTCTCATCCACTCACAGTCACTTTAAAAAAATATTAAAAAAATTATAAGGGGGGTGCATAGTGTTCCCATATATTTACAGATGAACAGTAATGTATTCTCTCTCTCACTCATAACTATTTCTTATAACATAACTAACCCACTCACATAAATTTAACAACTTTTGTTAAAATGGGTAGGGGTGTTCCAGGTCTGGTTTTAATGCTTTTTAAGTTATATCATGAATCAAACCGTTAGTAACAATTTTTTATTATCAAAAATAGAAACTGGACCGTTGAGACTTAAAACCGAACCAAGCCAAAAAGTTACTAACATTAAATGAAAAATAAATGGGAACACTGTATAAAAAATTATATATAATATATAAGATAAAATGAAAAATAAAATTACTAAACAATGTATAATTTGATTTTCCTTACTCTCTCAATTTCAGGAATTAGAAAACTAATCTAACAGTTAGCAATGCAAAAAAGGTAAAATAGGTGTGCAATCGGGATTTAGTTATTAAACCAAGATATATTAATGACTAGAAGTACTAATTTATTCTAAAGTTTTCAATCAAGATAAATGGAGAGCATCAAATGAAGATTGGTTTGGGTAAGAAGTGTATGAAAAAATAATAGGACATGTGACAAATAACAAAAAATACAGGAAGAGGCATTTTAGGCAATCTCAGCTCATCTTCTGTCTCTCTTTCTCTACATATTCAAAACCCACCATCTTTAAAAATCATCTTCAAACTTTTCTTTACTCTCTCTCTCTCTCTCTCTATAATCACTACATTATATTGCGATTTTCTTTATCTATCAATGATTTAAACACTAAATCAACGTGTTCTTCAACTTTTTTGAAGAAACCTATTTCAATTTCACATAGTTTTCTCATTTTTTCCTCGTGTTTTTAAGCGAATCAATCAACTCATTCGATCGTTAGTGTTTCTAGCATTCAAATTTCGCCAACCGTTGAAGAAATCCTAAGAAATCGGCTTCAATCTGTGTAAGAAATCTTAAGAATTTCGTCAATCATTGCGTTTACAATCCGGGTTTTTGAATTGCGTTTCACGTTCTGGGTTTTCGAATTACGTTTTACGATCTGGGTTTTACCTTCATGAATTGCGTTTACAACCTGGGTTTTTGAATTTAGTTTTATGATCTTGGTTTTACCACTGTGAATTGCGTTTGACGACCTGGGTTCAAAAATTGCGTTTTACGATCTGAGGTTTTATCAAATTGCGTTTTACGACCTAAGTTTTAACATTGCGTTTTACGATCTGGGTTTTGTTATTGTGAATTGCGTTTTACAATCTGGGTTTTACCATTGTAAATTAGGTTTTACGACCTAGGTTTTTGAATTGCATTTTACGATGTTGGTTTTTGAATTGCGTTTTACGATCTGGGTTTTACGATTGTGAATTGCTTTTACGACCTGAGTTTTTGAATGGCACTTTACGATCTGGGTGATCCAGTTACCAATAGTATAGTTGTTTTAAAGATAAAAAACGCTAGTTTTTATGGTGCAATTTTAATAAAAACGTCATATGAAAGAGTTATTAACTTTAACAGCCATTGGCCTACAAACTCTAACAACTAATCAAAACACTCAAAATTGAATAGTGAAACCCACTCACATAAAAATTTTGATAAATTATTAAATAATACTACTAGTGTTTACTAAAACTAAAAGTAAACCATATGGGTTATATGGTACTTTTACTGATACTTTAAGGGAATATTTTATATTTTAAAAATAGTCAAACGGAAGATAACATAAATGTTTATATGCAATAGAGGCTTGTACACATAGCTTTTAGACTTGTAAGTATAAATATAAAAAAATAAAAATAAAATAGTGGATGCCACCAATTGGCCTACAAACTCTATCAGCCATTCAAAACACTCAAAATTGAATAGTGAAACCTACTCACATAAAAATTTTGATAAATTATACAATAATACTACTAGGGTTTATTAAAACTAAAAGTAAACCATAAGGGTTAAATGGTACTTATACTAATACTTCAAGGGAATATTTTATATTTTATAAATAGTCAAACGGAAGATACCATAAATGTTTATATGCAATAGAGGATTGTACACGTAACTTTAAAACTTGTAAGTATAAATATAAAAAACAGTAAATTACGATTTTGGCCCTTGTGGTTATATCACGTTTACCCTTTTAGCCCAAAAAAGAATTTTTTTAACATCTAAGCCCCCAACGTTGTTTTTTCTAACCCTTTTGTCCCCTAACACTATCCATTAAATGTTAGGGGCCAAAATCGTTAGAAAAAAAGACCTTGGGGGCTCAGATGTTAAAAAAAATTGACCTAAAAGGATAAAAATGATATAACCACAGGGGCCAAAATCGTAATTTACTCTATAAAAAATAAAAAATAAAATAGTGGATGCCAAATGACATCCACCCACTAACCTACAAACTCCAATAGTCAATCAATACACTCAAAAATGAATAGTAAAAGCTACTCACATACAGTTTTTGCTAAATTATAAAGAGGAAATAGGTTAGAATAAATGTTAGATAGGTTTAATATGTGGGCTCCAATTACATTTCCATTAAAAACTAAGACCTGATTTAATTACATTAAACATAATATAAAATACAAATATAAATAGTTAAATATATGAAAAATAAACAGTTTTTAAAAAATAACAATATAATTTAGTTTTACGATCCCGTTCGGTTTTTTATGTTCGGTTTTGGTTATAAACTGTAAACCCACACGTTCACTACGGTTTGAATTTTTTTAAACCGACCGACCGAAATCGCCCGTTTTGGGTATAAACTGTAAACCAAATTGTTCACTATGTTTTGAACTTTTTTTAATCTGACCGACTTAAGGTTAAGAAAAAAACCGATCGTGAAACCAAACCGACATCTGGTTTGGACGGTGAAACCAAACCTATGACCAGTTTCGATGGTTTCATAGTTTTAAACCAAGCCGTGAACGCCCCTAAAATGATATTCATGTCATTCGAAGCACCATTAAAACGATGAAACATTAGTTGGATTACCTTTTGACATAGTTTTAAAAACTACCATTAATGTTAGTCTATGATATATTTATTGTTAGATTAGATAGAACTAGTAATAAGGCCTGCGCGTGTCGCGGCACAGGTACTTCGCAAATAGTAAATGGGATTAATGCAAGCGTTATATAATGCGACAACCATATGAAAACACATGTTTTGATGTATCCGATATAACTCAATATAACCTATATAAGCATTGCGGTTGGATAAAAAGTAAAGTAAATCGAATTTATACCATATAAAAGAAATGAAATCGAAACTAGGTTGGTTCTTTAGTGTGGGACCACCTAAACACCACACTGCCCTTACATTTGTATCAAGACTTAGCGGCGTCAAAACGTACAGTAACTTGTACGTCAAAACATAGACCAACTGAAAACGTACATAAAAATAAGTATCGCTTGTTACACAATGCAAAAGGCGGAATCACTAGCGATGTAACATGAAAGGTTTTCACAGCTAACAGTCATACAGGCATACTAACAATCGCCAAAATAATGTTGGTGAGGAACACGGTTTAGATCGATAAGTAAATAAAACATAAACAATGTTTTGAAAACCGTTTGCATGAAAATGTGTTATTCGTGAATGACCAAATCAAAGTCTAGCAAGGACTATGACCAATGTGCCAATATGAGTCTATAACCGAATCTTGACTGAGAATGCCTCGTCCTATCGTATCCCAATACAATATAATCGTTTCGGAAATTTCGAACACCTTTGTCTTAACCGGGTTAGCGTTACTAACCAAAGGTGGGGCGTCAACCCTATAGGACTATTCGCGACATTCCATGGCTAAGCCCATAGCTATGGGTTACAGTTCATTAAATACGAGGGCTTTCCTGAGCTCTCGAAACAATCGATATCATAATACTCGTATTCATATAATAGGTACAACTAGAATAAACTAACATGCAAGTGTAAATCATTTCGTGTAAAACCGTAAGCTTGTCCCCCCAAATCTAGTAAACAGTAAAAGAGGGGTCGTGATTACTCATCTCGAAATCCGTGTGTAAAAGCTAGCGACACAAAAGCCCAAAAGAAAGCAAGTACGACGAACCTAACACATATAGGACACCTTATTGTCTATATCATATGTATGTCTTGCAAGTGTTTACCCAACTCACTAGACATGACGAGATGTTATTATTTGAAATAAGTTTGGCTCGATCATCCGTTGGTGATTGTTATATATAAATTTTATTAAATATATATTCTTTTATATTACGTATGTTACACATAAACACAAGTAATCAATACATTTAGAATTCACTTTCATGTACACATATTAACTCGTATCTTGATATGTTTCATTTAATCATCAATTATATATATATATATATATACATATATATATACATACATATATACATGTATACATATATGTATATATAAACGGTTAGAAGTGTGAAAACGGTGAGAACGGATCCTAGTCGAACACGTGGCAGGGGGCGCTAAATGAAATGCAGGGGCACTATTGTCATTGTCCACGTTCCCCTCAATAAATGGTGTTATAATTCTGTTTCAAATAAAATTCCAAAAATTTTGTATTAGCAGTTACCTCCTCTCCAAGCTTTCGAGATCTATGGCATCTAACGTGGATTCCGTTCTACAAAGTAATATTTGATGGCGTTTTCATATGTGTTCCATCAAATCATGCAACAGATATGCATTTTGTTCTTTATGCTTGTTTCAATGGCGTTTTTTTAAGTAATATTTGAAAATGGTGTTTATGTTTCAATAGCGTTCTTCCTATATTCAATATTTAGCGTTTTCATTATTAATGTTAATTGTCGTTTGGGATCTAATATATGCTTATTGTTTACGATCAATGACGTTTTACACCTGGTTACGTATATCTGATTAGTTGTGAATATTGGCGTTAATTTGCAAACATCAATTCTTACTATTTGTTAATTATTCAACTTATGGCGTTTTCATTAACATGTTTTAGGAAGATAGTAACATCAGTTCTTCATATTGATTATTATTCAACTAATGGTGTTTTCATTATGGCGATTTCATTAATATGTTTTATTAAGAAAGTAACATCAGTTATTCCTATTGTTTATTATTCAATTAATGGCGTTTCCATCAATAATGTTTTAAGGAGACATTTTCTATGTTAAATATTCCCCCAATGGCGTTTTTCTTAATTCGTTCTCATTGTGTTTTTCAGACGAGGGTGTTTCTTCGAATGAAAGGTTTTGCCCGAAAACTGGTTTTCCATTGATTATTCCCGACGTTAGTGAAGAGATAAAGCAAAAAATAGACACGATATTCTCAAGCCTCGATGATTGTTAATCATTGTATGTTAGGTATGCGATGGCTTGTGGTTTTTCTGTCAGGAAAGGGACTGAAGAGATAAACGCCAAAGGAGAAACGCAAATTAAGTTTTTCATGTGTACGAGATCTGGGGTATATAAGGACAAGAAGGTTGATACGTTGGACCCAAATCAAAAGGAAAGGATTGTGCGATCCAACTTTTCAAAAAGGACTAGTTGTGGAGCACAATTGTCACACCCCAACCGATTGCGGAAACATCGGAGTGAGACGAAAACAAGATTGCAAGAGACTTCATAACACTATTTGTGACAATATTTAAATCAACCGTTTTCATTTCATAAAGTAAATTGTCAAACATTACAAGGAAATTCAAATAACAACAAGTTCAATGAAATACATATCAACATAAACAAAATTGATACAACATATTAAACCTAAAGCGTCTATATGTGTATCTAAGCATCAACGCTACTTCATTTCATAGCATCGTCATCCTCAACCTGTAATATGTTTAAAATAAAGTTCAATGCAATACATAGCATAAAAAGATAAGTTTAAACGATTCCTCATGGCAAGCTAATGATACACGATAAACATTAAAATCGGCATGTGTCTAACATATCAAACCAATGATGAAACGCAATTGTGTATTTCTAATATTGTTAACGTAAAAAGTAGTGGTAGTGTAAATGAAAGTGCAATTGTCTAATATTTGTAATGAATTACGGAATTGTCAGAGAAATGATACATATGCAAATGTGCATAGATAACTGTTACTCGGATTTTTTTTATTAACGAAAAAAAAATAGTAAAAATTATTATTTTTTTGGTGTTTTTTAGATTTTTTTAGGTATTACTGTTTGTGTTCACACTGGTTCTCGCGGTTCTCGCAATAAAGGGTGGTTTCTAACGGATCCTTCTCCTATATATATATACATATATATATATATATATATATATATATAGGGTCGGGATTTAGAGAAAATGGTAGAAAGTGTGAGAACGGTGAGAACGCTTATGGATCGTCCGATTAAAACAATCTATGGACTAGATTGGTGCGGTGGCGTTTTCGTAAATAACATCAATTTTATTTCGTGGACGCGCCTCATTAAGGGTAAAAAGGTCTTTACACCTCTATACCAAAACGCCATACTGATGAATAAAACGCCATTACGGACCAAAACACATCGCTATATAAACAAAAACATCCCAGACATAAAAACACACCACCAGAACCTGAAACGCCATATTTTCTACTATATACCATTCATCTTACAAACGCCAAAATCCCCAAAACATCAAACACAACTACTCAAAAAACGCTATATTTTCTACTATATACCATTCATCTTAGAAAACGCCAAAACACTCAAACATTAAAGATTCCAAAAAAATCAACGGTTCTTTCAGATACACTATTTCCTCAGTAAAACGCCAAAAATGCCAAATATCGTTTCTTGTATATTCAAATATTGTTCTACGCCAATGTTTCGGATAATGCATTCTTCCCTGAGGTGTTGTGACTCAAATAACATTTTGCTGCATGAGATGGACAAATCATAAACAAAAACTTGTTGGGGGTCAGACATATGACATTTTCTGTGTTTTGTTCTTGATGAATAGACGAATGACACTGATGAGTTGTTTGAAGATACATATTCAAACAAAAAACTTAGGTCATTTTGTCTTTCCAAACGGCCACAAAAACACAAGCATGGCTAAGCCAAACCACCAGAGAACATGATTCAAAGAAGAAAGAGACTGATGACAGTGAAGATTTGGAAGATGAATTGTTTTTATTTTTATTTTTTTAATTTTCTTTTTATGTTGTTTGTTATGTATTTTTCAACTTAGAATAAAAAAATACATTATATTAATAAAACGCCAAACAGTCATAATGCATATGAAACGCCATAAATGGAGTAAAAAGGCCAAAAACTCCCAAACTATAATGAAAGTAGTTTGCAGAAGTATTAATTAATAAATGCTAAAAATGGAAAACACGCAAAAAACTACTTAAACCCATTCAAAAACGCCAAACTTGGGAGATGGAAAGTCTATGACCCTAAAAACTCATAAAAAGCTAAACAAAAAAAAAAACAGTAAAAATACACAGTAACTGAAAACACGGCTACTTTATTAATATCATTTATTATAAATAAAATTCCGCCTAAACTACGCACCAAAAACATCCTATAAGAGAGACATATCTGCACAATCAACAGATCACAAAACCAGAAACAAACGCCATATTTCCTAGAAACCATTCACTTTAAAAATGCCAAAAATAATAGTTAAAAAAGCCATAGATGCAGAACCTCGATTCTGCTATATTGAGTATTGATCTGAATGAAGTTTCATTGAATGGATTCTTCTCTGAGTTGGGTATCTCTATAATCTTTTGCTGAATGAGATGGACAAATATTCAAGATGAAGAGACTGATGACACTGATATGACATCATGTCACTTTGTTCTTGAAGGATATATTGATGGCATGAAGGGATCAATACATTAGAGTAGGCGTTGGTCTTCAACATGTCATCAAACATGTATATATCCACCCACCATAAAGGATGCCACAAAAAATAAGCATCTTCTAAAGACGGCCGTTATGTAGGAAAATAAGGATCTACATAAGGTATTCAAAAACAGGTTCAAAACGCCAAAAAGGTTAAAGTAGAAGAGGCTGATGACAGTGAAGATTTGGATGAGAAATTAGATTATAATTTTTATTTTATTTTTTCATTTTCTATTGTTTGTTATCTAATTCTTTGTTGTTTATCATCTAATTCTCTACTATTTTAAAAAAATTGAGTACAAAACGCCAAAGACTACAAACACCAAAACGCCTGATAGTGTGAAAAACTATGAGAACGAATGCTAGCAAAGCACGATGTTGCTATATAAAACGCCAAAAACGCAAACAAAGTATTACTGAAAAATCAACACTAATTGACAGATGGAAATTGAAAGAAACAGTAAAATAAAGAGACGGTATCATTATTGCCAAACATTATAGTTATATTAATGCCACTACATGGAAAATTGAAATTTATTTATCTTTTCAAAACGCCATAATTTCCTGTCACATTATAGGCCTGTATCCTACATAGCAAAACACTTGATATAATAAAATCAAGAAAATTACTGATGTTTTTTACATTAAAGGCCTGCATCCTGATCTAAAAACAATAAAAACGCCAAAACAATACTTAAAACACCAAAATATTTACTATGATTCTAATTTAAAAACAATAAAAACGCCACGTATTTATTAAACGCCAAAAAAATGGAAAGATGAAGTGACACGCGCTAAAAAAAGAAATATGAAAGGACAAAAAGCTCCTCCGTCCTTCTCTAAGCGGCGTGACACGTGTTGGGCCAGGAAGCGTTCTCACCGTTCTCACACTTTTGAGCGTTTACTTCTGATCCCGTTTCTATATATATATATATATATATCCTCCTACTGTTTATCCAATCAATTATTAGTGAATATCAATGGATAAATAGAATATATTAAAAAATGGACCTGGCTTCATTATTTCCACGCCTTGTGCCATACGACGATAAATGTGATATAAGGAATACAAAAGTGAAGACAATAAATCATCAATTATCCGACAAATAAAAGCATGAGATTCAACCTAAGAAGGGGTTAAAGTCTTGTTGACTTGTCTTTTTTTTAATAGTAGCTCTCAAACTAGTTCCATTCACCTAGACAAAAAAGATTGAATATTTTCTATACTATCAAACCATTGTCTCCACTTAAATTTTATTAGGGGAATTAGCCTGTAATAATCCTAATTACACATCATTGGCCATTGACAGTCGCACCTTTGAATATTCCCCATGCTAGTCACACCTTTCACCTATTTTTCCTCTACCGGTCCTCAGTTAAAAAAAACTTAACAAAGTTAAGTTTTTTAGGGCTTTTGATCAGAACGAGGATACGAGTCTATTGATGTAAAACTTACCTCTAAACGGTGCTCCAAACGACTTGATTTTTGTTAATTGGAAATCTAAACACCCGAATTGAAGCACTGTTTTCTTCGCTTGGAGCAAAATTTCAAGGTAAGTTTTACATCATTCGACTTGTATCCTCGTTCTGATCAAAAGCCCTAAGACGTCAGCTTGTAATTCAGAAAAAAACTTAACTCAGTTAAGTTTTTTTAACTTAACTCCGTTAATTTTTTTTAACTGAGGACCAGTAGAGGAAAAATAAGTGAAAGGTGGGACTAACATAGGGAATATTCAAAGATGGGACTGGCAATGGCTAATGATGTCTAGTTAGGATTATTACAGGCCAATTCCCCATTTTATTAAAGATGAATTACTTCCTTGGACATAGTGTAAAGATTCCACACAACTCTTGTAAAAATAAGATTCCTGTCACACGAAGCGCCATCAAAATGATCAATGTTAGTTTGAAAGTTTAAAGATTACTGTTAAGTTTAGCCTACAACATAGTTATTGCTAGATTAGTCAAAATTATGAAGTTTACATTCATTTCTGTTAAACAAGCCCGTTTTCTTTTATCCTACAAAATTGCAGTAGTGGAATGTGAATAATCGTATCATATTAAGTTGATAAAACAATAACTATAGCTTTAAACAGTGTCGTGGCTCATGACGGTTACTAAAAGAGTAAACTGCAATTTTACCCCCTGGGGGTTAGACCAATTGGCACTCTGACCCCCCCCTAACGAAATAATTGTAATTTTACCCCCCAACGTTGGTGTTATGTCGGACATTTACCCCCCGGCGTTAAATTCCCTGGTTATCTTTAAACGGTCAAAGGTGGTCAAAGGGCAGAAATGTAATTTTACCTTAATATTACCTTATATATTACTATTACCCCTTAATATTAGTTCCACTCTCAATCTTACCCCCTAAGATTCATCACTCCCCCACTCCTTCTTCATCATCACCGGCAACCACACCCACTGGCGACCACACCCACCGGCGATCCTTCTTGAGAACGATCTGTTAACTGGAATGTTTTTCACCACCGTGTCGTCTGAGTTTTCATCGCTGGATACCGTCTCGTTTTCATCGTCTTCGTCTTCTTCAAATAAATGATACGGTGCGTAATGGATACCTAGGACCAGACAAATCGTTATGACAAGTTTGTTTGTGTAGTCGTTCCAAAGGTATCTCCCTGTCTTAGTCAATGTAATAGGTGCTGTGACAATGGCTGCACCTGACCCGAATCCCACCCCGGTGAATATGAACTGCCAGTCATATCCGTTCTTCGATTCTTGAAACGGTGGTACATTATCTGTTATGGGAATGTTTGAACCAGGGCAGTTTCTGGTTAATGGAAGCCCACATAATTCCTTGTTGCCTAAATAGGAATCATTCTCAAAAGTCTGAAATTGGTTGCTTATTGGGATTCTTCCTTTCAACTGATTGTTTGACAAATTAAGTGTAGAAAAAAACGTAAGACTTGCAAGTGTATATGGGATCTCTCCAGTTAACTTGTTTGATGACATGTCTAATGATTCCAGCTGACTCAAATTTCCCATAGACGGTGGGATGGAGCCTGTGAAGGCATTACGTGATATGTTGAGAACATACAGCGGTGGTGGGTGGTGGCGGCTGATGGTGGTGGAGGTGGGTGATGGGGGCTGATGGTGGTTTAGGCGGGAAAGGTTTTTTTTTTTTTTTTTTTTTTTTTGCAGGGGGTAAGGTTTGCAAGAACTATTTAACAGCGGGGGTAATATTGCAGAGTAGAATAAACCATAGGGGGTAATAAGAAAGGACAATTTAGTCATTTTACACCAGAGGTAATATTACAGAATAGAACAAACCATAGGGGGTAATATGAAAGGGTAAGATAGTCATTTTACATTCCAGTTAACAGATCTGTTAACTTATTAGACAGCAGGGGGTAATATTGCGACATAACATCAACGTTGGGGGGTAAATTGCAATTATTTCGTTAGAGGGGGTCAGAGTGCCAATTGGCCAAAACCCTAAGGGGTAAAATTGCAGTTTACTCTTACTAAAAACTGCCATAACTTTTTGTAGGAAACTTCAAACGCCATGAAACTTGAACCATCAGAAACTAAATATCATGAGCATAATAATCCATAGGTCATACTTTTAACTTGATTAACATTTGAGCCTTCAAATACCCCTTGAAGAAACTCTTAGCGGTGTAAACGAACGGAACTGCTCGACTTGGCTCGAAAAATGCCCGAAACGAGCCGAGCTTACATGAGCTCGAGTAGAGCGTGAGCCAAAAAATAAGCTTGATTAGTTAACGCGTCTGAGCCCGAGCTTCAGTTATCGAGCTTGAGCCGGCTTGCGAGCCTGAACGAACCCATTAATTTATATAACATTTAATTAATATATTAAATATATAGTTAAAAATAAAAATAATTACTTTTTATGAAATTTTGAAAAATAACTAAATTATATATTAATTTATAAAATAAATAATTATAATTAATATAAGTTAATTGGACATAATTCAAAGAGAGAAAACAAATCTTAGTAAAAATGAGATTCATGTTAGCCCAAGCACCATCAAAATTATGAACATTAGTTGGATTACTATTGACATGGTTTAAAGTTATTTTAATTTTAACTAGCGATTTTTCACGTATCTCACGGCGGGAATTCGGTTGTTATCTGTTCGGTTCGTTACGGTACCGACACTTGCTATAGTAAACGAAAGAGAATCTTACATCAATTGAAAACAAAAAAAAAAACAAATATCGATACTGGTACCGATGTTGTTCAGTTTGTTCAGTTGATATCGGTTCGGTTGGTTTCCGTTCTAAGGTTTTTTTTTTTCAAAATTGCCATATAAACTTTATCGAAAACGACTATTGTGTCACTATGGTACAAATACAAACCGAAACCGACTAAACAACATTTCTATCGGTACCGTTATTTATTTTTATTGTCTTTGCTTTCGATAGACTAAGAACGTATCGCTACCATATCGTACTGAACTGAACAACATTGGCACCGATATGTATTACTTTTATGGTTTCTTGTTTGATAACATATATCTTGTCCCTGCCGTAGTGAACCGAACCAAAACCGAACGAACAACGTAAGTTCGGGATAGGTAATTATTTTTATTGTTTTTTCTTTTGATAAACTAACATTGAATCGCTAGTATATCGTACCAAACAACATCGATACTGTTATTATCTGTATTCATTTTATGGTTTCAGTTTCAATAAAAATTATTTATACAACTATGTATGTGACCATAATTGATTATCAGTAACAGTACCGTGATAATTTGAACTGATCGATATTGTTCAAACAACATGGCGTCCGTTTTTATCGTTTCAGACGATGTAAAACATATGTTGATTTCGATACCGAGTGCATGAATGTCACACCCCGATATTTCCACGTATTACCGGTGGGCCCGATGGGGAGTATCGTGACGTAGTTGATATCATCATAGTCAAACAACACAAATAATAATAATAATGTAAAACCCTTGCAGGATCAATCAATGATATCAACAATATCTTGTGAAAGTGCGGAAATCAATCACAAGACGATTCAAGATTAAATAATGATAATAAAGAACGATAATTGAGAACAATAGAAATCACAAACCAATAGATTCTTGCATTCAACGATAAACGTAGACTGATACAAGATCTAGCAAAAGAACTCGGTTCCTCTACTTGTGTCGCCCCCACTTGTCACCAAAACAACAACCTCAAACAATGAGGTAAATGTTGTTTAAATACAAAACTAACTGGGCCACTAACCTAAGCCCATTGCGACACAAGTCTACTAACCCAACCCATATATAATCGGCCCAAACATGTAAACCAAACATAAACATAATCAACCCTTAAACTATGCTAACCTACATGAATAAACCTTCAGGTTCCAACAATCTCCCCCTAGGTTTATGCATGCAGGTTCTTGACACTTTAACCTTCACCATCATCTTGCACCCGATCCTTAATACCACCGAAACCCTTTGTATGAATATGAATAGATGCTGCAACAGCTTTAGTCCAAGCTTTGGCAATTTCTTCATATTTCTCAGTAGCTCTAATTTGATGACGAGCCAAAACTTCCAAATCTTCATGAGCAACATTCAGTAAATCAATCTGATCCACCAATTGAAAACACACATCATCATCACAAACAATCACTGCCTGCCCTAAACGCTCATCATAAGACCAAAAATGTAAGGTCTTTAGAGCACCCTTTGGAATCTTTTTCACCAACGGAATCGTCTTCTCTTTATCAGTTACAGGCCAACGCACAATCTTCAATCGCTTGTTTGTGTATGGATCTCTGATGCCTTTAGCGGGTTTCACAGTGGACTCTGCAGTACGCATGGAAGGAAAACCCTTAAGAACCTCCCTCTTCAACCTCTCGAAAAACCTATAACCAACTCCTCCAGGCTTATCATCTACATAAGGTGCTCTAGACAAGTCTGTCAAGTCCACTTTAGTAAATGACTGAAACTGGCCTGGATGTTTATACCACTCAACAGGTCCAATCTTCCTTTTTATCCACCATCTCTTGCGATCATGATCATAACCCCAACTAACTACACCAGAACGATTTCCAACCTTATCATAAAGAGTTTCACCAACATCCATCAAATGATGAGTTGCATGAGCATCATCATCATCTGGATTTAGATTCCGATTCTTCATAATGACAAACTGTCTTTTCTTCTTGATTCTTTCAGCTTTCTCTTTGTCTGCAACAGGATCAACAATTCTTCTAAAGTAATGTTCCATAGCAGCACTTCTTTCAGCATCATCCTTTTCAAAAGCCTTTCTTCTGTTTTCAACATCAGTTGGATCAGAAAACTCCTGTCCAAACTTCTTCTCCAACTTCCCACGCAAATCATAAATCATATTAAACAGCAAACTAACATCTCCTTGAAGCTGCTCAATCTGTTGATCTTTCTTTACAATAGTATCTTCAAGTTGAATAATCTTTGCATCTTTATGGATTGAATCTTGCTCAAGTACAACCATTCGTTTCTTCATATCTCTCATACTGATATACTCATCTTCATCACTAGAATCATCATCAAACGGCATTCTAAATGGCTCTTCAGGTCTTTTACCACTTGAACTGCTAGGCATATCAAGATCAACTCTAGAAGGACCTGCAGATTCAGTAGCACTAGGTAGCGTTGTCTCAACAGTGGCATCAACATCAATACTAGTAACCTGAACATCATCAGTAGTAACATCCATATCAGTTCTTTGAGTATCAGCATCAAAATCAAAAATGTCTTCAGTAGCGGTGGTGGTATCGGTGATATTCTTTTCAAACTCGAAGTCATAAAGACCTTCATCATCTTCATCAGTAACTATGGGTTGATCTTTGCTATGCTCAATATACATTCCAAGCCGAGGATCCCTCCTTTTCCGTTTCAATGGCATGGAATCAGAATCCTTTGGGTCTTCACTAGGCTTTTCACTTGACACTGAAAGATCAGAAGGAGGATTTCCCATCTTATCAGTTACAGATTTTAGTAACAAAGCCAAACTTTCAGCAGTAATCACGGGTGGAACAGCAGAAACGGCAGTATCAACTTCAGCTTCAGGAGGAAGCTCTTCATCTTCCCCAGAATCACACATAATTTCAATGCCTTCATCGTCTGAGTTAATTATGAAAAACTCAGTCTCAGGCTCAACACCTCTCTGAATATCATGTTCTTCAGCAACTATAGCACTTGCAGGCACACTTTGTACTGGAGCAGACTGCACAAGATCTGGAGTGACACTAACATCTTCTGTCTCTGCAAACTGACCAAACTTCTCTAACGGAATCAATCCTTCAAACTTCTTCTCAGTACCCTTCTTTGTAGTAAGTGCTCCAAAACATGATGGACCCATTGGTTTCAATTCCAACGTATACCAGATCTCTTCAATTCTGAATATTTATCATTCAGAATCATCTGCAAAAATCTAGGATACATCAGAAACTTATCCTTTCGAAGTCCAATTGCATTCCTTTTCATCGCTTCCAAAATATATCTTGAATAATTGAACGACTCATTCGTAATTAAACAAATCACAGCAGCAGACTGAGTAGTATTCAACTGATCAATTCCCCCTCTATTCTCTGTCATGCACAAAAGAAACATATGCAGTAACAGACGCCAGTATGGATGCACAAACTTCTTAACCAAGGGTGGAAACTTTCCTTCGTAGCTCAAACGAGGCAAAATTGCTTCTACTGCTCCAGCTGGAAGTTCTATAGGATCTGTTTCCTGATCATTAAATCTTAGCACTTCTCTAATCATCTGCTCAGTCACTATAACTTTCTTTTCTTGAATTTCAGCAACTATAGCTCCCTTTCCATCAACGACTTCTACTTTAGCACTCTTCCAAAAAGCTTGAATAAGATCTTCATAAACAACCGGATTCTCACGAAGAGCATGAACAATCCGGCAGTTATTTAATCCTTTCATCAATGACATGAACATCTGCTTGTGTTTCTCTGGTGGAGGTGCTAAATATCCAACTTGATTGTGCGAAGATATAAATTTCAAGTCCATTTTTTCTGCACATAACACAAATCAAATAAGTTTCCAACTTTCAAACATAACAGTGATAAAAATAAAACCAAAACAAACACTGTTACTGTTCACTCGAGACCATGAGTCGCAACCAAAAGGTCTCGAGTCGCAACCATGAGTCGCAACCAGTTGTCTACGAGTCGCAACCATGAGTCGCAATCTTGAGGTTGCGACTTGTAACCCCTGGTTTCGAGTCATAAGTGTTCTTGATTGCGAGTCAAACATCTTCAAAACTTCATCGGAAACATCATCGGAAACTTCAAATCCTCATCGGAATCTTCAAATCTTCATCGGAATATTCATAATTCCTGCAAAAACTTGAATAATGACGTCATTATACCTTGATGATCAATGAGTCGCAACCGGAGATTGCGAGTCGTAACCGGAGATGAATCGGAATCTTCAACAGATCACCGGAATCTTGAGAGAGAATCAGACTTGGTTGCGAGTGAGAAATGAGGTCTCGACTCGCAACCGCCCTTTTATACCACAAAACAGATCATGGGCCATCATGGGCTTGTAACTCTTGGGCTCAACTTTAACCGATTGGGCTTTGACAGATTTGGGCTCTTTACTTAATAGATTTAACAATCAATTTTAAAACCCATTTCAAAAATGATTTAATTTTAATGAAGATTATCCATTAAACCTTTTGAGCATTGTTTGCAAATAAAACCTAAAAACAAAAATAAATAACAAAATATTTACAAAATAAAATAAGGAAATTTGCATAGATACTCAGGGATCAAATCACAAGGTTTCGGGCTTGACTTCACTTATCAACACTGATCTACTACTGAATGATCTAG
>JARYGA010016766.1:0-27658 GCA_030545235.1 Helianthus tuberosus
CTTTAATTTAAAACACAATTGTTTTATAGGCATGTGTGTCCTTTCTCGTAACTTTATAATTTTATTATTTTGAGAGTGCTATTAAAGGGGTATGGTCTTAAATTCTGCACCAACCAATCAGGTCGCGCGTAAAACCATACCCTTAGCAGACTAATTTGGTAGCTTTTCCAACCTCGCGCCGGCCAATCAGGTGTAACCTAGGTCGTGCGGGAGGTCAGGATAAGCACAAGGCCAGATTTCACACTTGGCTCCTTTGATGAAAACCCCCACTTCCTGGACCCTGCGCCGGCTACACGGGATATCCCCGATGGTCGCGCGGAGGACATAAGCGCAGGTAGTCCAAGGACATGTACCAAAGGTACAAGTGGCAGAGCAGTGGACCAATGAGCGTCCAAGAGGTTGTATCCGATCATGCTCCATGATTAACAATCATACAGGAGACAAGAAGGTACATAAGGACGCATACGTGACACCAATCAGCGTACGTAGACATCTGCTCGACGATGTCCACTAAGCCATTGATGAAAGACGAGACAACAAGGACAACGGTCAGGCCACGTGGATCCATTCAGCGTGCGCCAGCTTCCTTCTCGCCCAGAAGCACTAACGGTCATGGCAAAGGGGATAAAACGGATATTCCTTGTTGTCGACTACAAGCCCAATGTCACACCCTGGCTTTGCGGAAGCGTGGGTTAATTTGGTGTGACTTCTTAATACCATAGCTTAATCACAACAAAGCTATATGAAAATAAAACATGCAGATCATCCATTGATTTAAGTAAAATACCACAACATTGTCTTAATACGTTGACACATGCAACGGAAATTACAACATAAAAACTTTGTTCTTAACACACAACCCCAAAATATAACATAACATTTGTTTAAGACTTGCGACTCGTCCAGGTAAAAGTCGCAATCCCTAAACATGGATGATCCTGTAATTCTAACACAGCGGGAAAACGTAGCATACCGGGCCAGATCCTTAGTTCCCTGAAATACATGTAAGTTGGAAAAATCAACACAATGTTGAGCGAGTTCATGCGTAAGTGAGTATGTAAAATCCTTGTAAGTAGAAAAACCCTGGTATGTAGCAAATAAGGAAAAAGAGATCACCAATGGTTTGCAAGGCCATTGATATGTGTGAAGTGCAAGTAGGAAGACTCAAACCTAGCGGATTTGTGCGTCGGGTACATAGTCACCCCAAGGTCCGTTAACTGTTTGGCCTGGGGCTGGGCTCGCTACACCCAGATAGATCTACCGCATTGTGTCCCTCGGTCCTACCATGAGGATTAATGGCCTTAAGTATCACCTACCCACTCACATGATCTAAGTAGTAACCCTCCTTACGCTAACCATACCATGTAAAAGTACTCGTAATCATAGTAACATGTATTTCACCCCCGCAGTTTAGAAAACTGAAAACAGTTAAGAGAAAAGGGGGACATGAACTCACAGTAATGCGTCCTCGAATAACAGCAAATCAACTCAGTCTGCAGCACGACAACCTACAACGTGCTAATATCTATTAGACGAGCGGACGTGCCTTAGCTTAGGGTCTTAATGTTCTTGGGGAAATAGTTAGACAACTATTTCGTGTTTAAATTTCTTGGTTAACGTATAAATAGATTCCTTCCCAAGGATGGGGTATTCGTACAGGTATTATGTATTTGGTGACTTAACGTATTAAAAAAAAATACATTTACAAGTCTCCTATCCAACACTTTAAAGTTTTATGTCAAAACTCAAGGCGAGGTTTAATTATGAGATATAAAGTTTCACATACACGATAGAAAAATAATTTTTCTAAGTCTTGGTATTTTTAGAAAAATTCGCCAGAACTTCCCCTAAAAACGGGAGTGTCCGTGCTAATACGCACATCATTTTCTTTTTGAAATCAACTCATAATCATCAACAATCAACCATTACGTTTTAACACGCAAAATACTACCCTTGTCGATTCAGTTTCAATTTGTGAAAACTGGACTGTTTTCGGACGTGTAAATAAATTACTTAACTTATTCCAAAAATTCCCAAATTTTTGTGGAACGTCATAACCGACCCACAAATTATTGTGTAAAAATTTCGGGGTCTAAATCATTACCAAAAATTTATAGAAAATCGTTTACCGAACTGTGATCAGATTTGTTACATTCTGATCACAGTTTACAGAATAATTCGCCAAAAATTCCTCGTAAGTCCGTTTGTCGAAAATCCAGTTCGAGGGTCACAAATACATCTGTGTTCATCTTTGATAAAAGTTTCAGGGGCTGGTTCGGTTCAGGTTTTAAGTTGTGATCGAAAACACACAGCCCAATTTTCTGCAGTAACAAACAGCCTTAGCTGCTGTCACGGAAACAGATTTTTAAAATAGTAACCGACATCAGAAAAATACGATTCCAGCGCCATTTTCTTCGTTTTTTGAAATGACACGATTTAGGCTTTTGAAATTCCGTTTTTCGAGTTTTTAAGGTCCGTTTACAGCCTGTTAAAGGCGGCTGAAACAGTGACTCAGCATGCTGTTTTGTGATTTCGATGTTATTAAATCGCGTTATAAGTGTCCGATTAGCGGGTTAAACAAGAAAACGACTTTTAAATATCAAGTATGTGTTATCCAACCCTTAACCCGACGAGATTCCACTTTATAAATCATACACAAGTAAACCTTTACGTAGATTTTTATGTTCATACTTATGTTTCATATTTTTCTAATATTCTTGCAATCTAGTGATTTAAACAACAATACTACATGTTAAATGCCATAATTTTCGAACAAGATGAGATCAAGTATGAAGAAACTCACTACTAGCCTCTAGCTAGGGAAGAATCTTGTGTAAAAATGATGAGAAAAGATGTAGAACCAAGCAAGAACAATGCTCCCTTGCAATGCCTTCAAGTTGCACCTTCCATGTTTGATCTTCAAAGCTTGAATGGTATGAGTAAATGAAGAAAGTGATGAATGTTGGAGTGTGGTGGTGGATTCGGTTGTAGTAGAACCGAATAGAGAGAGAGAGCTAGGTGAAAATGGGTTGCAAAAATCTTGTGAAGTGATGTACATTTATAAGGGACCTTACTTTTATTTATTCTTCACATATCTTGGATAGATAGACAAGCAAAACACTTAATACTAGATCATTGAATCCAAGCAAGAAGATAGGGAGTATGATGTTATGACATGTGGGGTCCCACTTGGGGAAATAAATTCGTTGGGGGGGGGGGGGGGGGTATTATGTAAATATTGTGACTAAAGTGTATAAGTGTAAGTAATGTGATATGTGTTAGTTGATTTATTTTAGGCGGGTGTTATGGCATACGGGGATCATGACTAGCCATAAATAATAAAATAAAGTATTTGACAAAATTTTAGTGCCCCGGGTAATGTCCGGTTATACGGTTAAGTACCGTTCCGTTAAAATGTTTAATTATACCGCAAAAGGTCCTTTATGTATATATTTTGTAACATAAATTATTCCCGGTACTTAGGAAAATATACGGGACCGTTCTGCAATGTTTTTGCACTGTATTAGAAATTTAAAATGCTGAGTTTTATAATAAAGCGCAGAATTTTGTATTTAAAGTACGTTTTAGGCACACCCGGTCACTATAAATCTCACCTAGTGACGCAGTTCTACAATCCTCACCGCCCTACACTCACTACCAGTGTAGCAATGTATTCCCGGCTCATACTAGCCTTAGAGGCAGTGTCTGCCTGATGCTGGTTATGTCAGCATGTTTACTGGGTATCCCGTATAGTGTGCTCACTGTGCTTTTTGTGCATCAAGGTTGTCACTGGTGTTAGTGTATAAATAATAGTGTGACAGTATAAAATGTGATGCATAAGTATGTATGTATCAGAAATCAGTAAGCAGTTTAAGCACAGTTTCAAGTAAGCACAGTAATTAAGCAGCAATTTAATATTAATTAATTTGTACGGATACCTGGTTTGGTGAGGGTTGTCACATTCTCCCCCCGTTAAAGAAATTTCGTCCCGAAATTTAAGTTCTGCTACGAGATGCAGGATTCTTAGGAAACAAATGGGGGTATTTCTCTTTCATTCGATCCTCACGTTCCCACGTGAATTCAGGTCCATGCCTAGCATTCCAATGAACTTTGACGAGTTTGACACTGCTCCTGCGAGTTTTATTAACTTTCCAATCCGTGACCTCAACAGGTTCTTCAGTAAAGTGGAGCGTATTGTCGATATGAACTTCGTCAGCAGGAATGATCACTGTATATTGTGTTGGACTTTTTCTCAAATTAGATACATGGAATGTATCGTGAACACCATGGAGTTCAGCAGGTAGGTCCAACTTGTAGGCTACAAGCCCAATCCTTTGCAGAATTCTGAAAGGGCCAATGTAACGCGGATTCAACTTCCCACGCTTTCCTAAGCGTGCCACCCCCTTCCAGGGTGAAACTTTCAATAAAACCATATCTCCAACTTGGAATTCCAAATGTTTCCGGTTTGGATCTGCATAGACTTTCTGTCTTTCGCGAGCCGCTTCGATGCGTTTTCGAATCTGCGCAATCTTATCTGTCGTCTCTTGGACGATTTCGGGACCAACAAGCTGTCTATCACCGGCGTCAGCCCAACATAGTGGTGATCGACACTTGCGTCCGTAAAGGGCTTTAAATGGCGCGGCTCCAATACTGGTGTGGTAGCTGTTGTTGTATGAGAATTCGGCCAGTGGTAAATGTTTATCCCAGCTACCACCAAGATCCATTACACATGCTCTCAGCATATCCTCCAATGTTTGAATAGTCCTTTCACTTTGGCCATCAGTTTGCGGATGAAATGCGGTACTTAGGTTCAATTGTGAGCCAAAAGCTTCTTGGAAGGATTGCCAAATCCTTGATACAAATCTCCCATCTCTATCAGAGATGATTGAGAGCGGCACTCCATGACGTGTAACGATTTCTCGCATATATATTTCCGCAAGTTTACTCGTATTGTCTTTCTCTTTGATTGGCAAGAAATGTGCAGACTTTGTTAGGCGGTCAACTATCACCCAAATAGTATCATGACCCCTGGGTGTCTTGGGCAGTTTCGTTATAAAATCCATTGAAATCTGTTCCCATTTCCACTTGGGAATTTCAGGTTGTTGCAGAAGTCCCGAGGGCTTCTGGTATTCAGCTTTCCCCTTGGCGCACGTCAAACATTTGCTAACATAAACAGCAACGTCGCCTTTCATTTTAGGCCACCAATAACAATCTTTAAGGTCCTGGTACATCTTATCCGCACCGGGATGAATAGAGTACCGTGATTTGTGTGCCTCATCAAAAATAACTTTTCTCAACCCACCAAACAGAGGAACCCAAATCCTTCTCACAAAACATAACGTTCCTTCCTTGTTTGGTACTAATTGCTTCTCCATCCCACGGAGATATTCTTCTTCAAGGTTTCTTTTCTTAAGAGCTTCTTTTTGCGCGGTATGAATGCGCAGGGAAAGATTTGTCTGGATAATCATCTCCAAAGCCCTAACCCTTATGGGCTTGATCCTTTCTTTACGACTTAGGGCATCGGCGACCACATTCGCCTTCCCTGGATGATACTTTATCTCGCAGTCGTAATCGTTCAACAATTCGACCCAACGTCTTTGTCTCATGTTCAGCTCTTTCTGGTTGAATATGTGTTGTAAACTCTTGTGGTCTGTGAAGATTGTACACTTCGTACCATATAGGTAGTGTCTCCAGATCTTTAATGCGAATATCACTGCGCCTAGTTCCAAATCGTGAGTGGTATAGTCTTTTCATGTACTTTCAACTGGCGTGACGCGTAAGCTATAACTTTCTGGCGTTGCATCAACACGCAACCCAATCCTTGACGTGAGGCGTCACAGTATACCACGAAATCATCTGTACCTTCCGGTAGTGCTAAGATCGGCGCATTGCAGAGCTTATCCTTCAACAACTGAAATGCTTCTTCCTGTTTGATTCCCCAATCAAACTTCTTATCCTTCTGTGTGAGGAGGGTCAGTGATTGAGCGATTTTTGAAAAATCCTCAATGAACCTTCGATAGTAACCAGCCAAGCCTAAGAATTGTCGAATCTCGGTTGGCGTCTTTGGAGTCTCCCAGTTCTTTATCGCCTTGATCTTTGTGGGATCGACATGGATTCCATTTCCATTAACCACGTGTCCAAGGAATTGGACTTCACGTAGCCAAAACTCGCACTTAGAGAATTTGGCATACAACTGTTCCTTTTTCAACAACTCCAGAATAGTTCTTAAGTGTTGTTCGTGTTCAGCCTTTGTCTTTGAATAAATCAAAATATCGTCGATGAACACAATCACGAACTTATCGAGATACGGCTTACAGACTCGGTTCATTAGGTCCATAAAAACAGCAGGCGCGTTTGTCAACCCAAACGGCATAACTAGGAACTCGTAGTGTCCATAACGAGTTCTGAAGGCTGTCTTCGGGATGCTCTCTTCTTGTATTCTTAGCTGATGGTACCCAGATCAAAGATCGATCTTAGAGTAAAAACTTGAACCTTGAAGCTGATCGAATAAATCATCGATTCTTGGCAGAGGGTATCTATTCTTGATTGTTAGTTTATTCAACTCCCGGTAGTCAATACACATACGGAAACTACCGTCTTTCTTTTTGACAAATAAAACTGGAGCTCCCCAAGGTGAGAAGCTTGGTCGGATGAATCCTTTGTCAAGAAATTCCTGGAGTTGTGTAGACAACTCCTGCATCTCAGACGGTGCAAGTCTATAAGGTGCCCTAGCTACAGGCGCGGCGCCTGGAACTAAGTCAATGTGAAATTCTACTTGCCTTTGGGGTGGCAATCCTGGCAAGTCCTCTGGAAAGACTTCAGGATATTCCCTTACGACAGGGATGTCTTCGATTTTCGGCTCAGCAGCTTTCCTATCCACGATGTGTGCCAGGAAGGCAGCACATCCTTTTTGTAAACACTTACGAGCTTTCAGGCAACTGATAATTCTCAGCGGCGTATCATGCTTCTCTCCGTGCACTATGATCGTTTCTTCATCCGTCAGTGGGATGCGGATGGTCTTCTTATGGCAAACGATCTCGGCTTTGTTACTCGTTAGCCAATCCATTCCCACTACCACATCAAAGCTTCCCAGCTCGACAGGTAGTAAGTCCAACGTAAACTCGTGCCCTCCTAGTTCAATCACACATCCTCGGACAACTTCACTGGTCTCAACTAGTTTCCCCTTTGCTAATTTGATGGAGTACGGCACGTCTAACTTGCTAGGCGTCAATCCAAGTATTTTTCTTAAATTCTAACGATACAAAGCTATAATCGGCACTAGTATCAAACAGAACAGATGCAAAGCGTTAGTTTATCGGGAACGTACCAGTGACAACGTTTGGATCCTGGCGCGCTTCCCTTGCGCCAATGTGGAATGCTCCCCCACGGGCTTGATTCGGCTTCGGGCTTTTCTTCTTGAAGTGCCCAATTTCCCCACACTTAAAACATCCTGGCCCTCGGCCATTCCCATTCCCAGCTTGATTCGCAACATTTCCATGGTTCCCGTTTCCGTTACCTCCTCGATTGTTGTTCCGATTTCCAAGACCTCCTTGGCCTCCCCGGCCAGCACTAGCCCAGCAAGAATCCTTCAAGTGGCCAACCTTTCCACAAGCTTCACATACTTTTGGCCCACACCGACCAAAATGATGATGCTGGCAGGTGTTACACTTGGGCAGAGTGCCCATATAACCCTTTCTTTTGTTCTCATTATCCGTTCGGGTATCTTCGGTGAGCTTTCTTTTGTTCTTTCTGGATGACTTTACCTGAGTCTCCTTCTTCTTGGCAGGGTTTGTAAGTTCTTCTAGTCTAAGTGCCTCCGTAGCGAGTGCCAAACCCATCTTACTTGCAGCATCAGTTGTTGGTGGCGTTGATGTTGTCATCAAGCTCAAGACTTGAGGCGCCAGTTCCCAAATGAATTGTTCCAATTTCTTTAATTCTGGTTTCACCAGGTACGGAACAACCCGTGACAAATCATGAAGTCTTTGCACGTACTCCAACACCTTCGGACCTTCCATCATCAGGCTCCGAAATTCATCTTCCCACTTCTGGGTTTCCGTTTGGGAGCAATACTTCTTATGCATCATTCCTTTCAGTTCACCCCAGGTTAACGCATATGCTGCAGTAGCGCCCTTTATACGGATCTGAAGATTCCACCATAATCGGGCTTCATCTAGAAACAGCTCAGAAACGTATGGGACTTGTTGTTCCGGTGTACAACCGCTCACTTGAAAGATGGAATCCATTCTTTCGATCCACTTCACAAAGGCTATGACACCTCCAGTGCCGTCGAACTTCGGAGGCTCGTAGTTGAGGAAGTGCCAGTAGGAACAACCGTTATTTTCTGAGGTACCTCTACTAGGTTCGGAGCGTAGGGCCTCGTGCTGTGCTATAGCTGCAGCAATTATCTCTTGAAGTTCCGCCTCTGAGGTGGGCATGCGCATTTCGCGTCTTGGCGGCATCTTCTAAAAGGTGTTTCACATAGGTTAGGTCATAGCAAGTAAAGTGTACGTATGTATTCAACAATATCAACACATAACATCTCATGCTATAAATAAATCAACCGCATAACATCTCATGTCATAGAACATAAACAATAGATCAAACATCACAAGTGATGAGAATACTGCGATTGCATTGCCATAAATCGGGACCACAATGTAAAGTTTACAAGTACACAACTGTATCATACAACATCAATGACTTAGTAGGGGACGACCCTAGACAAGTCGTGAGATCGCTGGACGTATTCAGGAATCTTTGGTTCGACCATTATCAAATTCCAGAACTCCACCTCAAGCTTCTGGATTCCAGTCCTAGAACAGCATCTCTTCTCAATCATTTCCTGCTACATGGGTTTTCATTAGCTTGGCCCGCAGAGTCCACCAGGATTTCTGTGCACTACAAGCCGTTATTACGTGGGCCCCCGTAATAATAGATTGTCTTGCACAGTTACCCCAAATTTTCTCTCGTCCAAGGAGATGATCAATCAAGGAGCAACAGCAGGTGCATCGGCATGAACAGGGTCATGCTCCAATGCGGGGTCAGGAGCAACGCCTGGCTCAGGGGCCACGGCTGGCTCCGGATCAACAAACTCCATCTCAAAATCAGCTGGATCAACAAACACAGGGGTTACAGGATCCTCCAAGGGCTGGTCTAAGTGTATGAACTCAATGTCATGGTCTGGATCAAAACCAGGTGGAAAAACAGGATCATCCTCAATATCGTGATCAATCTCAAAGCTGTGTGCAGGAGCAGGTGCAGCGGATGACGCCATATCCGGGTCGTCGTCGTGTGAGTGGTGCTGCACTCCCTGTGTATACAAGGATGCGGACGTTATAGACTCAAATGAGTCTGGGACAGGGGAAAGGGCATGAGCCTCCTCTGCAGGAGCGTCAGCAAGCAGTAGGCTATCACCAGCAGCAATAGGGCCTCGCCCTCAAGTGGGTCCTCCTCTAATGGTTCGACATCGTCGTCAGAGACAACGTCGGGGGCATATCAAAAACGGGATAAACGACCAGGGGCACAGGAACAGGGATCTCCACGAGTGGCAAATCCCCAACAAGATGGCCATCAGCAGGCTCTGCTACGGCATCAGGCAGCGCAAAGGGCTGAAAGTCGTCATCGTCTGTGCTGGTAGTATCGGAAATGTACACCTCGTGCTCCGATGAAACTATGTCGTCTGATACTATGGCCATGGGATCTGTAGTGTCCGACTCTCCAGTATCTGATGAAGGCATGACATTTTGTAATATAAACACACATATGCACAAATAATCAATCATATAGTCAAATAAACATATTAGTCACCAATAAGCAATCAAATAGCTCTCCTAGTCCCACTAGCCTCCCAGCCTCCCAGACTGACTCCCTAGTCCGACTAGTCTCCCAGCCTCCCAGACTGACTCCCTAGTCCCACTAGTCTCCCAGCCTCCCAGACTGACTCCCTAGTCCCACTAGTCTCCCAGCCTCCCAGACTGACTCCCTAGTCCCACTAGACAACTACCTCAGCCTCCCAGACCGAGCCTCAGCCTCCCAGACTGAGCCTATAATTAACAAATAAAATGTGCTCAACATTTGTTTGTAAAAACAGTTTGGATCTGGACTTTAAGTGGTATGCAGTGTAAAAATGTTTTCGTGAGAGCCCTAGTGATCATAGTCTAGACTCGAGGAGGAATCCTAGTTCGCTATGATCAGAGCTCTGATACCAAGCTGTCACACCCTGGCTTTGCGGAAGCGTGGGTTAATTTGGTGTGACTTCTTAATACCATAGCTTAATCACAACAAAGCTATATGAAAATAAAACATGCAGATCATCCATTGATTTAAGTAAAATACCACAACATTGTCTTAATACGTTGACACATGCAACGGAAATTACAACATAAAAACTTTGTTCTTAACACACAACCCCAAAATATAACATAACATTTGTTTAAGACTTGCGACTCGTCCAGGTAAAAGTCGCAATCCCTAAACATGGATGATCCTGTAATTCTAACACAGCGGGAAAACGTAGCATACCGGGCCAGATCCTTAGTTCCCTGAAATACATGTAAGTTGGAAAAATCAACACAATGTTGAGCGAGTTCATGCGTAAGTGAGTATGTAAAATCCTTGTAAGTAGAAAAACCCTGGTATGTAGCAAATAAGGAAAAAGAGATCACCAATGGTTTGCAAGGCCATTGATATGTGTGAAGTGCAAGTAGGAAGACTCAAACCTAGCGGATTTGTGCGTCGGGTACATAGTCACCCCAAGGTCCGTTAACTGTTTGGCCTGGGGCTGGGCTCGCTACACCCAGATAGATCTACCGCATTGTGTCCCTCGGTCCTACCATGAGGATTAATGGCCTTAAGTATCACCTACCCACTCACATGATCTAAGTAGTAACCCTCCTTACGCTAACCATACCATGTAAAAGTACTCGTAATCATAGTAACATGTATTTCACCCCCGCAGTTTAGAAAACTGAAAACAGTTAAGAGAAAAGGGGGACATGAACTCACAGTAATGCGTCCTCGAATAACAGCAAATCAACTCAGTCTGCAGCACGACAACCTACAACGTGCTAATATCTATTAGACGAGCGGACGTGCCTTAGCTTAGGGTCTTAATGTTCTTGGGGAAATAGTTAGACAACTATTTCGTGTTTAAATTTCTTGGTTAACGTATAAATAGATTCCTTCCCAAGGATGGGGTATTCGTACAGGTATTATGTATTTGGTGACTTAACGTATTAAAAAAAAATACATTTACAAGTCTCCTATCCAACACTTTAAAGTTTTATGTCAAAACTCAAGGCGAGGTTTAATTATGAGATATAAAGTTTCACATACACGATAGAAAAATAATTTTTCTAAGTCTTGGTATTTTTAGAAAAATTCGCCAGAACTTCCCCTAAAAACGGGAGTGTCCGTGCTAATACGCACATCATTTTCTTTTTGAAATCAACTCATAATCATCAACAATCAACCATTACGTTTTAACACGCAAAATACTACCCTTGTCGATTCAGTTTCAATTTGTGAAAACTGGACTGTTTTCGGACGTGTAAATAAATTACTTAACTTATTCCAAAAATTCCCAAATTTTTGTGGAACGTCATAACCGACCCACAAATTATTGTGTAAAAATTTCGGGGTCTAAATCATTACCAAAAATTTATAGAAAATCGTTTACCGAACTGTGATCAGATTTGTTACATTCTGATCACAGTTTACAGAATAATTCGCCAAAAATTCCTCGTAAGTCCGTTTGTCGAAAATCCAGTTCGAGGGTCACAAATACATCTGTGTTCATCTTTGATAAAAGTTTCAGGGGCTGGTTCGGTTCAGGTTTTAAGTTGTGATCGAAAACACACAGCCCAATTTTCTGCAGTAACAAACAGCCTTAGCTGCTGTCACGGAAACAGATTTTTAAAATAGTAACCGACATCAGAAAAATACGATTCCAGCGCCATTTTCTTCGTTTTTTGAAATGACACGATTTAGGCTTTTGAAATTCCGTTTTTCGAGTTTTTAAGGTCCGTTTACAGCCTGTTAAAGGCGGCTGAAACAGTGACTCAGCATGCTGTTTTGTGATTTCGATGTTATTAAATCGCGTTATAAGTGTCCGATTAGCGGGTTAAACAAGAAAACGACTTTTAAATATCAAGTATGTGTTATCCAACCCTTAACCCGACGAGATTCCACTTTATAAATCATACACAAGTAAACCTTTACGTAGATTTTTATGTTCATACTTATGTTTCATATTTTTCTAATATTCTTGCAATCTAGTGATTTAAACAACAATACTACATGTTAAATGCCATAATTTTCGAACAAGATGAGATCAAGTATGAAGAAACTCACTACTAGCCTCTAGCTAGGGAAGAATCTTGTGTAAAAATGATGAGAAAAGATGTAGAACCAAGCAAGAACAATGCTCCCTTGCAATGCCTTCAAGTTGCACCTTCCATGTTTGATCTTCAAAGCTTGAATGGTATGAGTAAATGAAGAAAGTGATGAATGTTGGAGTGTGGTGGTGGATTCGGTTGTAGTAGAACCGAATAGAGAGAGAGAGCTAGGTGAAAATGGGTTGCAAAAATCTTGTGAAGTGATGTACATTTATAAGGGACCTTACTTTTATTTATTCTTCACATATCTTGGATAGATAGACAAGCAAAACACTTAATACTAGATCATTGAATCCAAGCAAGAAGATAGGGAGTATGATGTTATGACATGTGGGGTCCCACTTGGGGAAATAAATTCGTTGGGGGGGGGGGGGGGGGTATTATGTAAATATTGTGACTAAAGTGTATAAGTGTAAGTAATGTGATATGTGTTAGTTGATTTATTTTAGGCGGGTGTTATGGCATACGGGGATCATGACTAGCCATAAATAATAAAATAAAGTATTTGACAAAATTTTAGTGCCCCGGGTAATGTCCGGTTATACGGTTAAGTACCGTTCCGTTAAAATGTTTAATTATACCGCAAAAGGTCCTTTATGTATATATTTTGTAACATAAATTATTCCCGGTACTTAGGAAAATATACGGGACCGTTCTGCAATGTTTTTGCACTGTATTAGAAATTTAAAATGCTGAGTTTTATAATAAAGCGCAGAATTTTGTATTTAAAGTACGTTTTAGGCACACCCGGTCACTATAAATCTCACCTAGTGACGCAGTTCTACAATCCTCACCGCCCTACACTCACTACCAGTGTAGCAATGTATTCCCGGCTCATACTAGCCTTAGAGGCAGTGTCTGCCTGATGCTGGTTATGTCAGCATGTTTACTGGGTATCCCGTATAGTGTGCTCACTGTGCTTTTTGTGCATCAAGGTTGTCACTGGTGTTAGTGTATAAATAATAGTGTGACAGTATAAAATGTGATGCATAAGTATGTATGTATCAGAAATCAGTAAGCAGTTTAAGCACAGTTTCAAGTAAGCACAGTAATTAAGCAGCAATTTAATATTAATTAATTTGTACGGATACCTGGTTTGGTGAGGGTTGTCACACCCAAGGCCCATCATGTTGATCAATTCTATTTAAATATAATGGAAAACATGAATAACATACCTGTTACAGCAGACAGGCCTGCAGAGAATCCAGTCAGAGATGCAGCCATTGAGTTTGACATACTTGTCTGGATGATCTGGTTCCTCCTTAGGGTGTAAGGTTATGATGGTGATGAAACCGAAACAAGGGAAGGATTCGGTTATGGAAAGAGAGCATATTCTTGATGTTATGTGGTATTAGGGTTTGTGTAATTATCTAACCCTTAAACTCTCTAATAATCTCCTAATATATACACCCAAGAGGAAACCTAATTAGTTAATAAGGGTAATATGGTCCATCAACAATTACCAACTAATTATTAATAGGTTATTAATATATTTTGATCTATATAATATAAATGATTATAATGGCTACAAGATTAAATATTATAATAATTATATATTTAATCTCACATTCTCCCACTTAGCCGAGTAATCATTTATCATGAGTATTAGATGAGCCTGGCCAGGAGTTAACACTCATTTTAGCCTTATACCAAGAACTATAGCAGAGAAATACAGCCATTGAATCATCATTCGACCCAGGACCCCCATTAGTCATACTATAGCCTCAATTTAAAACCTAATAGTTTTGATCAAAATATGCATAAGCCCTTTAGCGTCTGATTTGTATTTATATTTGTTTATATGTCATTACACCGGCAGAACATATGTTAGAGACATACAAAATCAAACTGAGGAAATTTCATTGATTAAAACATAAGCTAGTACAATATGCCATTAAATAAGGTCTTTAGTAAGTCCCATATTCGATACATGTTCTTCGAAAACTTTAGGTGGGAGACCTTTAGTCATCGGATCCGCAAGCATATCTTTAGTACTAATATACTCAATACAAAGATTATTTTCCTCAACTCGTTCACGTACGAACAAATATTTTGTATCGAGATATAAGCCAGCTCCAGTCGAACTGTTACTGTTCGAGAAACTAATTGCAGCTGAGTTATCACAGTAAAGCTTCAATAGTCTAGAAATGGAATTAACGATTTTGAGTCCAGTGATCAGATTTCTAAGCAACATTCCATGACAGGTTGCGTTGTAAACAGCAATGTATTCTGCCATCATTGTGGAAGTTGTGGTTAACTGTTGTTTATGACTCTTCCATGAGATAGGTCCGCGTGCTAACATAAAGATGTAGCCCGAAGTGGATTTCTTGTCATCTTTGCATTTGGCAAAGTTAGAATCAGAATAACCTACCACTTCTAAGTGATCACTTCTTCTATAAGTCAATTTATAGTCTTTCGTCCCTTGCAGATATCTAAGGACCTTCTTAGCTGTTTTCCAGTGATCTAGGCCAGGATTAGTCTGATAACGGCCTAGCATTCCAGCAATATAAGCGATATCTGGGCGAGTACAAACTTGAGCATACATCAAGCTCCCGACTACTGACGCGTAAGGTATCTGGCTCATTTGCTCCTTTTCAACCTCTGTTGTCGGACACTGGAATGAACCGAAAACATCTCCCTTAACTACTGGAGCGACTGAGGGCTTGTACTGTTGCATGTTGTAACGTGTAAGGAGACGATCTATGTAAGTCTTCTGAGACAATCCTAAGATCCCTTTGTGTCTATCTCGGTGAATTTCGATGCCAATGACGTAAGAAGCATCTCCGATATCCTTCATGTCGAAGTTATGCGAGAGTAACCGCTTCGATTCATGCAACATGTCTAAACTATTACTTGCCAATAGAATATCATCTACGTAAAGGACAAGTATAGTAAAGTTACTCCCACCCATCTTGAGGTAGGTGCATTGATCCACTTGATTCTTCATAAAACCTTGTCTCTTCATGACTTCATCAAACTTAAGGTACCATTGATGTGATGCTTGTTTTAACCCATAAATGGATTTCTTTAACTTACAGACTAGATGTTCCTGACCGTCAGGTTTAAAGCCTTCAGGTTGTTTCATGTAAACATCTTCGTCTAAGTCTCCGTTAAGGAAAGCAGTTTTGACGTCCATCTGATGCAACTCCAAATCAAAATGAGCTACTAGGTGTAACACCCTTGTTATTATTTTAAAGGTTTTCATATATATAACGAAAATAAACATGTAATTACGATTAAGGATCCTAAAAAAATACGAGTAATTTAAAACTTTTACAACTTAAATGTTTACAACATAATATAAATAAGTTCGTCGTTTAAAATGACAACGAAACGCCGTGCGGAAGCTTGTGTCTTTGATCGTGTTTGGTCCTCCCTAAAGCTTGATCTTCATCTGGGAACTTCATGTATACCTACATTTTTATAAACCATCATAAACATTAGTTTTGATAGTTATACGATACAACAAGCCAAGTTCTCTAAGCCAAATTACAACAAAACAACAATTTGCAGCTTTTACACCCGTCGCGCGCTGCGACGGGTTTGATCAATTCTTGTCGCATGCCGTGACGATGATATTGATTGGTTGTCGCGCGACGCGACGGCCCCGTTTCAACAGAAATTTCACATAGCTGGTGCTGCAGATGCCCAGCTCCACTTTTCTAACTTAACCTATATAAAAACGTGCATAACTTTTGATCTAGACGTCCGTTTCGCGTGATTCTTTTTCCTACGTGTCCGTAATTAAATTACGGACCCATTTATCACCCTGGTTTACATAAAAATCTGATTTATACACTATTGGCTCATAAATCCCTTAGGTAATTATTCGACCCGTTTGGCAATATCATCACACTACATACTATAGAAAAATAGTTAATTTCTATCATATTTACCCATCCCGGGCTTGTCGAACCTTAACGTTTTCGCTCCCATCAAAGAGTTTATGTAGGCATTTGCATTCATCGATTCATTTGTATCTATCTAATCATTTAACCACAATTTACTTCTTAGTCTATTTTGACCCGTTTAGGGGACTTTTGAGCATTTAAACATTAAACTCGCTCTTTTCGTTTCACACTTCAAAATTCCACCTTCAAGGTATCTACCTATATTCCATAAACATAATGCAAGTTCCTAAACAATCCATATGGGTCGTTTACCCGTTTTACCCATCAAGGGCGTTTTGGTCAACTTTAGCCCCTCATTTACGATGACGGGCTTCCACTAATTATTTGACCCAAAATCGCGCTTATAACTAATATCTTATTTATGCGTACCTATCCCGGTCAACATATAGACCCGTTTCATTTTTATACCTTGATTTTATTAGCCGCTACTCCAAAGCGACGCAATTATTCAATTTCTGTTCAATCCTGTGAACATATAACTTGACAACCAAATGTTAGTCGATATTGCCAAATGGTGTTATCATCACCATTTGGCTCGTTTGGCCTATATGACCAAACGTTTACATACATAACAAAACATGGTTTTTAACTACCAATTCGCCCATCCGACCCATTTCGGATTTTGCCATTAGATCCCTTTTCCCATTAACTAAGGATTTTCATCATTTTATATGTTCCGATCCGTATTATTTCGTATCGGAAATGCATTTCGGATATAGCTTTTGTCATATTTACAATCTATAAATAAATGCATGTCTTATAAAAGGATGTAAGCTTTTACTTACCTCGCGTCCGTGCAAACATTCTTCGCATCCATGATCCGTTTGACATGTTTCTCTCCAAGCCCCCACCTAGCTTGTTTAGAGTCAAACTATATCATAACATCCATAAGATGGTTAGATTGGTCATTTTATACAATGGCCATCACCCTATGGACCCCATATATTCAACAACTAGTTTATAATTTGTTATTTAGCCAAGATTAACATCAATTAGGCAAGTTCATATCACCGAAAAATAGGCTGTTTTTGGTGACCTGTTTAACCTGTTTACAAGTCTTCAAAAATTATGATTTTTGTATGTGACTTACCTCTCGGAGGGTAGGCCTTGTGTTAAAATTTCAAGATCTAAATCTTTACCAAAAATTCGTAAAAATTCATTTACTAAGCTGCAATCAGATTCGTCACTTTTGACTGCAGCTTACGAAAAAATTCATTTAAAATTCCTCGTTTATCCGATTGACGAAATTCCAGTTGAAGGTTTTTGGAATTACCTGAACCTACCTACAGTAAAAATTTGAGATCATAAATCAATTCTTAAATTGAGTTATGACATTCGTAATGGGCTGCAAATTCTGCCAGAATACGCAGCCTGAACCTTCGATACCGAAAAATTCATAAAACATTCAATTTTCGTCGAAAAAATGCAATTCCAGTGGGGTTTTAAAGATATTTCCTTAGAATTGATTTGGACCTTCAATTTGAGAGATTAGACAAGAACTAGGGTTGTGGGGGTTTCTCCTGGCCGCCCTGTGCTTCTGATCGACCTCAAACACACACAAGTGTGTGTTTTGAGTTTTAATTTATGTTTTATTATTGTTAGTTTTGAACTTAACACTTTTAGTTCCTCAACTATTTTTTAGTTCTTATTTTTAGTGTTTTATCCCACTTATGAGTTACTACAAGACTTTTATCTAACTAGGTTATTATTATTCCTAGTTAACTTATTAGATTCCGGGAGTTATAACCCGTCTTATTTAAGTCCCGCTAAGTCGGCCTGTCATAAGCTTTGTTTTTCTCAAAACTTTTATTCTCTTTTTATTTAATATTAGGTTTAATTATTTAAATCCTAATATTTACCGGGTTAATTTTACCACTAACGGTATTTTACCCGTCTTTTAGTATTAATGGGGTTTGATTACCAAACCCGTTTTTTGGGGGTTACAAGTCTATCCCCCTTAAAGAGGTTTCGTCCCCGAAACCTTATTTACGTAGTTCGTTGGTTTAATCAAACGAACCTAGTTTCATTTTCAAGGCACCCATTTCTTTTGGTCAAAGTTTTCATTTATATTGACGCGTACGTCTTTCATGTGTAAGGCCTCGTGGGCCGTTACTTTCAGCTCGTGTCTGTTATCCTTATTAATTATCTATTTTGGCAGTTATACTTGTTAGTCGCCGTCACTTCTGTTGGAGTTGGTGCATTACGTCTGTCGACTTCGTCTTGTATCGAGTCTTGTAATAGAATTGTTAGATCAGGGCACGTAGTTCGAGAAATCTAGGGTTTGTGTGTGAAAGTTAATTTCGCATGAAATAGCATCTGCTATTTCGCATGAAATAGCAATCTGCTATTTCGTACGAAATAGCAGATGGTAATTCCATGCGAAATTACCTTCCCTATAAATACCCTTCATGTGATTTCATTTGTAAGGTTCATGATTCCGGTACCGAAGTGCTGCCGACGTGACATTTGATCTGTAAACGTGTCAAATCAATAATACAAGACAATTAAGTGTGAACCTTCATTGTTGTTTGAATTTTGTTGACTTTGTGATACAGATTACTGAAACATGGAAGAGGAATTCTACAATGCGTTTGCTACACCAGTTGCTCCTGTTACAGCTGCTGAAACTCTTTACAGTGAGAATGAGATGGGAACTTATCAAAAACCGCCGAAGCTTATGTATATTGAAGATTTTAGAGGATGGCAAAATCGATTTGAAAACTGGGTGCAAGCTTATAAGTTTGACGCATGGTGTTCATTAGAGAAAGATTACGAGAAACCAAAAAATGAACGTGGGATTGAAAAAGCTTTTAGTGACTATTCAGATGATGAAAAATTGAAATACACAAGTGAAAAAATGATCATTAGTATTCTTCAACAAGCAGTTAAAGAAGATATCTTTGTTTTACTTCAACATGAGGGTACTGCAAGATCAATTTGGACTGCATTGATTCAAAAGTTTAAAGGAAGTGCAGATATGATCAAAAACAAAAAGGCCTTATTAAAGAAATCATTTGATATGTTTGTAGCGTTCGAAGGAGAATCAACAAAAACAACAATCGATAGATATTGTCATCTAGTTTTAGAAATGGGAATATTGGAAATAAAGAAAGACGACGATGAGTGGGTTGATAAGTTAGCCGATGCGCTACCACAGCATAAATGGGGAACGTATTTGTTGATATTAAAACACATGAGAAAGTCTGAAAATATGAATTTGGCAAAGTTCATTCAGAAAATTGAAGAACATGAATTGGACATTCAGAAAACGGCTATCAAGTCTAATCCAAATGCACAACAAGATGTCAGTTTGTATTACAGAGGAAATAAATTTGAAACCACTCCAAGTCCAAAGATCAAGACTGCCTTTAGTGCAGATGGTTCTTCTGGTTCAAATGTTAGCACTACAACCCAGAGTGGAGGTTATTCATCATCATTTTCAAGTTTTGATCCAAATTGTACAACACCAAGTCCTCAGCGACAGAATTCAACGAATCTGCAATGTAATGTTACATTGAACATTAAAAATGGTCAAAATCTTTCTCCGGAAATGGCTAAGCAACACATGGCATCACTGATCACTATGTTAGAGTCGTATGAAAGTTTAGTTGCTCGTAGAATTGGAAATCCGATGCTCACAAAAGAGGATTATGATCAGATTGATGCTGTAGAACTTGAGTTGATGGATATAAAGTGGTGTTTGGCTAGTGCTGTAAGAAGAGCAGAAAAATTCCAGCAAATCACCGGTAGAGATGATTTTCGTGAAATGGGAGCTTCTCCAATAGGTTTTGACAAATCAAAAGTCACATGTTTTCGTTGCAAAGAAAAAGGACATTTTAAACGAGAATGCAAAAATAAAGAAGCAACTGAAAGACAAAGCTCATCTGGAAACAACAATTATTATCAAAAATCAATCTTTCATCAACTAGATCAACAATAACCATCATCATCACGTGCTCTTGAGGATGGAAAAAAGAAAGCTTTTCTTGTCAATCAAGATGATGAAAAACTAGCAGAGGGTTTTAGCTGGGACAACTATGTGCCAGATAAAGAGTTATTAAAGAAATCAGCTCTTATTGCTAAATTCTTGGAAGCAGATTCAGTCAAATCTCATTAAAAAAGAATACCAATTTTTTCAGAATTAGGAAGTGATGCAGATACAGATGATGAAGAAGAGTATATTAATAAAGCTAGAAAAGGTCTGGATACTGATAGTTTTTATTTGTTCTTTGCAGATAAGGTTGTTATGCTGAATGAGAAGAAGGCTGCTAGATTGAAGAGAGAATTGAAAACAAAAAGAATTGCTGAAGAAAAGGTAAAATTGGAAGCTGAGAAAACAGAAGTTGAGGAAATTTCAACAAAGAAAGTTGAAGATGAAGAGTGTGAGATAAAAATAGAAGTTGATGAAGAAAAGGTAGTTGAAAAGATTGTTGAAGTGGAAAAGATAGATGAGAAAATTGTCGAAGTAGAGAAAATCGTTGAAGTTGACAAGATTGTTGAGATCATTAAACCTTGTCAGAAATGTTTAGAATCTTGCAAAGATTGTGATGAGAAGGATAAGAAGATCGTTGAATTAGAAAAGCTGAATGAAAATTTGTTGTCTGATGTAAAGTACGTGAAAGAATCTTATGACGTGCTGAACAAAACAGTAAATGGTCTGAAAAAGATAAATTCAGAAGTTGAGATTGCAATGATAAAAATGAGCTCAACATTAATGTCAAAGCAGAAGGTCATCAATGAGTATATTGAAGACTGTGCAAAATTGAAGCAGGATTTGGAACTCGAAAAGATAGAAAGTGAAAGAATCAAAAGATTGTTGTTGAGTTATACAACTTGTGATTATTTGATTGATCGAGTTTATCCTACGGTTGCAGGTCTTGAAGCTTTTCAAGAACAAAAGAAAGAAGAAACTGATACTGGTAAGAAACAAAGTTTCAAGTACAACAAGTGTCCGCCCCCGATCTATGAAAGTTATTCTCCCAGAAAACCAAATGAGGAACGATTAAATAAGGCAATCAACATCAAGTTAAAGTCTGAAACCATTGATGAGTTACCAGACAATATTGATGTCACATTCACAGCGTCTGACACTGATCATGAGTCTGAGTTATTAAAGAAAGTGGTCGATCAGGTGTTGGATATGGATGAAGAGTCAAAGTCGGAGTCTAAATCTGAAAGTTCGAGTTCGTCAGAAAAGAGTCCGAGTTCAACGGTTAAAAGGGTTTACAATAAAGAATTCATGTTATCAAAATCTAATTTGAATGACGGACCAATCAAAGTGGCATATACTTTGAATGATTCAGACAAATTATATTCTGATGAGGAATTTCCAATAAGAAGTGTCAAAACTGAAACGATCAAACAGGTTTTCAAATTAACAGAAATTAATATTTCTGAAATAAAAGATTTAAATCTTGCTGAAAAACCTAAAAAATACACTTCAAGAGTTCAACAGAGATTGAACAAGAAAAAGGGTTACAGTTCTGGTTCAGGTTATCGAAAGAAACCAAATCATAACGGCAATTTCAAAAAGAAAGGTTTAGGTTTCATTTCTCCAGAAAATTATAAAAATGAGAAAGATTATAAATAAAAAACTAAATTTGTTTCGGGTATAAGTTCAGTGGAAGAAGAGAAGAAATCTTTTTGGAGACAGTCAAATCAAGAGTTTCTCGCTGAGAAGAAAAAGAATATGATGATGAGAACTGAGCAAAGAGTTGAGAGAAGAACGTTTTTCAAATGTCACAAGATTGGGCATATTGCTTGGAATTGTTCAAATTCCAACAATACAAAACAGGGAGTTTCTTCTAACTCTAAAATGATTAAGAAACATGTTGATGAAAAGAAACAATCAGCTGAGAAAACTAATATGTTTGAAAATTCAATTTTTGAAACTGGTGAAAGTTCGAAGCGTTTTTACAAAAGAAAAGTCGATTTAAACAAACAGAAGTGGGTTGTTAAATCAGAAAGTAGTTCTGACAATGAATCTGATTCCATAAAATCAGAGGAGTCATCTGTTGAGAAAAAGAATGAGAATTCCGTTCCTGAGTTGAACGATGAAAATTTTCCACCATTGCGGGCAGAAAATCTGAAATCAAAAGGTAGGTTTGAGATTTCAGATCAATTCTTTGTTGGTAAGAAAGAATTTGATGCTAAAAAGGTGTTTAATAAAAATGTCAAACATATTTTTGGAAAGATGGTAGATGGGAAAGTGAAAAGTACAAAAGATTTTTACAGATCAAAAGGAAGTTGGGATAGAGTTGAATCAAAATCACCCAAGGCTGGTCAGGCTTGGGTGACTGCATTTTCTACTTAAAATCCTGACTTGCCGGAGCTCCCAGGTTGGTAAGTGTGGAGCAGGTATCGGCATTTTTCTAGAATTTTATGTGTTTGTGGAAAATCTACAAGTGGTAAATCAGGGACATTAAGTTGTACTTGATTTTCTACAAGTGGTAGTTTTGCTTGAACTTGTTATATTTTGATTTTACAAGTGATTGTGGTTGATTAGTGATCCTACAAGTGGTTAAAGAAGGTTTTCACTTACAAGTGGTTGATCAAGGTCATTAAGTTGAACTTGATTTAACTTTCATTCAGAGTGATTGGAAAACAAAAAGATGAATGAATCCCCTATTTTACAAGTGGAAAAATCAACAAAACTTATTTTCCGGAAAAACCACTTGATTAAAACAAACTTAAGTGTTTTGAAATCTTAATGGGAAAATAGTTTGTTGAAAGGGGGAGTTCTGATTGTTTATGCCAAGTGGATGGCGAATTGAAGCTTGAAATACAGTTGTCATTTTACCTTGTACAATTTGTTTTTCAATATTTTTTAAATGATTTTGAATTTTAGGGGGAGTAAGAATTTTCAGAAAATCCAAAAACATTAGAAAATTTTGAAAAAGTAAAAAAAAAAAATGATAAAATAAAAAAAATGAGTTTTGTTGTGAAAAAGAGGATATGATAGTACATCAGTGGACTATCACAGCACGCTAAAGAATTGGAAAGTCATAATGTGATAAACGGTCTCACTGATGATGTGCCAGTAGGTTTTTGCACATTTAGTAGATTGTGTCGAGATATAAACCTAAATTTCAAACTTGCTTATATCGTGGGGAACATCTCTCGGATATATGGGTAACCCCCGAAATCTTATTTGAAAGGTCCCTCTTTCTGAGATACTAGGTCTTTATACTCGGTGATATCTGGGGTATTATCCCGGGACTTCTGATTTTGCGGAAGCAATGGCCTAGTCCCCGTATAATACTTTTTGCTTGCTTGAAATATAGCAACTCCCTCAGCATAAAAATGATGAAACATTGCAAAATGCTAATCATGTGCTGTTGAAGAAAAGATTCTCTAAAGGGAACACACCAAAAGTCGAAGCCATCATCTCTCTGATTTTGCGGAAGCAATAGCCTGAGCTCTCATGGCCCTCGCATTTAACCCTTTACAGATATCATCTAGGTATACTCACCTGTAAGACTAAATATTGGGATCTGGATACGGGAGTATATTCAAGAGGTGGTACACGCGGATAAGTTTAAGTCTCTAAAACACTAATCTCGTATCTCGAAACAGTTGAAATGTGTGTGAAAATTTAAGTGGATCAGTATACTGACAATCTAAGTGAATCGTTTAGAACTTAAAATGTTTGAAGCTTAACGGTGTTGGTGATTTGTCTTAAAAACTGATATGATCCTCTTACACAAACTCACAAAAATATTGTCTGTAAATATTTCTTTACTGCTTTCCATTAAATATAAAAATCCAAAAAAGATTTTCAGAGTGTTTTAGCATAAATTTTGAAAAATTTAAAAAGATTTTAGACAACTGATGTTGAAAAGCTGATTTTCAAAATTCCGAGTGCTGAACATGATGAACAACAGGGTTGGTAAAGTATGTTGATATGAAAAATGTTTTTGAATTGATTAAATGGTTCATTCAGTTGAAACCAAATTTGAATATATTCATACAAGTGGTCATCAGAGTTTAAAAATTGTTAAATCATGTTTGATATGTTTTTCTATCTTATGATGATTTCTAAAATTGTTAAACTTTTAAATTTTATGAAACTTATGTTTTGGGTAGAGACTGTGCAGGTTAGCCAGGTTTCGAATCCTGAATAAATGCAGAATAGAGCCAGGAATCGATCCTGAATCTGTGAATATGTGAGAGCAAGACTACGATCCCAGCACAACTCAAGGGGGAGTCTGCTATTAAAGAGGAGTCTGAAGATGCAAGAGCCACATTCATTTCCTAAAGTTCACGCTAATTGCTGATGCTGATGAACTTAAGGAATCAGGAGATCTGATCAAGAGAAATAGAGTGAGATAAAAGCCAGGTGGAGATCCTGGAGACAAAAAGAAGAGAGAATGAAGGATGTTTACTCTGTCAGATACTTTAAAAGAGCCCAAAGACTGATAAAGGCTGAAGACTGTGAAGACTCGACACCGAAGACTTCGTCAACATCCGAGGGGGAGTCTGTTGGTGTTGGTGCATTACGTCTGTCGACTTCGTCTTGTATCGAGTCTTGTAATTGAATTGTTAGATCAGGGCACGTAGTTCGAGAAATCTAGGGTTTGTGTGTGAAAGTTAATTTCGCATGAAATAGCATCTGCTATTTCGCATGAAATAGCAATCTGCTATTTCGTACGAAATAGCAGATGGTAATTCCATGCGAAATTACCTTCCCTATAAATACCCTTCATGTGATTTCATTTGTAAGGTTCATGATTCCGGTACCGAAGTGCTGCCGACGTGTCATTTGATATGTAAACGTGTCAAATCAATAATACAAGACAATTAAGTGTGAATCGAGTTGTTACAAAGTCTAATCAATGAATTCCGCCTCTGATTAGACCAAGAACTCTTCTGATAGACTCGTTTGGGTCACAGAACGATCCTACAACTTCATACCCCGTCACCCGGGTATTCTATTGCCAACCCGCCCCTTTGCGTGTTTTCTAATTTCATATCTCGTAACTCACGTTATGACGTGGTTGTATTATGTATCACCCTTTTTTTGTGACCGTGACCACTTCACGTCTTGTTTACGTTTATGTCGACTTTTCATTACCGTAAATCTTTCTCTCGAATGTATCTCCTTGCACCTGTCAGTGTCAAGATCTTTATTCTTTGATACTAATCATTTTCCGAATTCATCTCATAGTATTCATATTTGTTAAAACGTTGTTTCTTACTAAAACTAAATTTTAGTTTAACGTTTTTCCCTTTAACTATGTCAATTACTCATGTCAAGGAAATTGACAACCTATAATTTATTCTTTGTCCGTTCTCGTTTTACACGGGGAATCGTAACTAGTTCCCTCGCTTTACGGTATTGACCCATAGGTTCTTTCACTTAGCCTCAAAGGCTATTTCTTTAGATTTTTCACCTTTTTAAGGTGAGACCCCAACAGTTCGTTTCTTTCTATTTATGACCCAAGGGTCTTCTTAGTCCCGTAGACCTTAACACTACTTTTAATCGCGTAGGTTATGAGGATCCCGTAGATCATCTTTTATTAGTGTCTAAATTCAAATGTATACATATACATATATAGCTTCAAGGCATTCCTTGTTATATTTGGAATCATTTATTTTCGCTTTTGAACTTTAGTTGACCTTGACCGTGGTCTAAGGCTTCATTCGTTTAGTTTCGGACTAATCTTCCGACTTTATGACTCCTTACGTCATTTACACATCAGTTTGTTTTACGCTCACCGTTTCCCGGTTCATAGTTATACTTCTTTACAACCCATTGCCCGGGTCCTTTTATCTTAATGTTTTTAACGCCATAACTCCTTACATAGGTTTACTAATATTCCGCGCTCTTATTCATTTGGTTCGTGCTTACTTACATTAGCAGGAGTCATCCTTTATTTAACTCGTTTAACTTGTTCGTGTGAAACTTCATCACTTATGAATGTCAAGCCTCATTCTTTGTTCGACTCGTTCAACTTTTAAATAGTTGAATGTAATTTATCAAAATTTCTATTTATAGTATCTTATCGCCTTTTAGTCATGACTCGAAACCCGAGTCTTTTGACTTTCCATCTGCGTTCCTGTTTCTCGGTCTACGCATATGTTTAAATCCTTACCCGTCAACCGGGTATTTTACCGAAGTCATTATCATTGCAACCCTTCCGGTATGCATTAAGACTTCGCTTCGGTTTATTTGGTCGTCTTAGCGAAATCCATCGCTTTTATTCAACCATGTCTTTTATTCCTTATGTGACCATCCTTGACGGCCTTATAGATTCCGGGTGACGATTATCATCGTCATCCTTGCTTTACTACGACTAAAGTTAACAACCTTGAATATCTTTTTCGTATGGGTAATACCTTCGTTTTTATGATCCGGCGGATCATCTATACTTTGGTTTTACTTGCCCATTTTGTCAACCATGACTCTTTTGTCCGGAATGACTTATTTTCATGAATTTTCGTTAGGTTATTCATTTATATCATCATTTACATTGGTCTTTGTCCCTTCTCTCGGGCTCATTATTCTAATGTAATACGCTTCCGTCACCCGGCTTGCGTTTACGTTTACCATCAAACATTTTACTTATTTGACTCATTTGGGTACCTTTTTAATTTGTCCCATTAACCCTGCCCTTACTACATCGGATGTAAGTATGTCCATCATAAAAAGTTCATGGTACCATGTGTTCACTACTTACTTGGCCAGAGTAAGTGATCAACACCCAATATACATGACCTTTTATAATTTTCATATTACACCCCATGTAAGTAACGTTCCTATTTAGCTTTCTTGAAAATAATATCCTGGATAGGTATTCTATTCAGGTTTTCCAAGATTTTAATTTACATATGCAACAATCATTCTCTACATGTTTGTTGCATATTGCTATTTGTGCAATTAAATCTAAATGTGCACCTGATAATGCTTGGCCTAACGGGCTTCTCTTGCCGTTAACCTTGTTCGCGATCGCTATGCAATTTAGGTCCTTGATGAGTATGTTCTGCTTGTCATACCTCGGACCGTTCCTCCATCATCCCCGCAATTTATTCAATTCTCGTCATCTTCAGATGCGAGTGTCCTTCAATTAAAACATTTTTAAAGGTTAGTAATGTCGACATCAATTATCGCCCGTATTATAATACGAGGCTTTCTGCTATACGTGTCAATGCACGTAGTTTCGTTAACTGTGTCAATCATTTTAATTGGGGTAGCGTGTATTACACGATAACCCTATGTGTTGTTTACAACACTTGAACATGCTAAATCATTAACATACCTGTACTTACCGGATTTGCGATCAAGCCTCGAACCGAACACTTTATTCTTTTAACCTTGAGCTCTGATTACCAACTTGTAACACCCTTGTTATT